>CM065117.1:50492314-50694814 GCA_033026305.1 Cirrhinus molitorella
AAGCATTACAAACAAGTCGTGTTGCATTCCAAGTCTTCTGAAGCCATATGATATATTTAGGCGAAGAAGAGAGTAAAACACATTTTTTAGTCGTTGAAAATGATTCCGCTCCATTAATGCGCTCACATCTCATTCAAAAGTTACTTCCAAACATTAGCATGACGCAATCAGTCACAAGAGCCAGTGGCATTTCACAACAGCATGACACAATCGGTTGCAGAAGGCTTCTTCTGGTAGCATTTTTTAAATTTGTGCATGGACTACGTCAAACAAGATGGTCTTTACAGCGGACGGAGACGGTGATCACGTCTGTTCCTCTCTCTCTCTCAATCGTTTTGCCTCGGAGGACTTGGTATATTCATATTTTTTTAAATAAATTGTGACTGCAGTTGTACCTGTTATATCTGTGTTTTATTAACAAATGGTTAGGTTTGGGGCAGGAGTTTGGTTATGTGCTCTTAAATGTGTAAATAATGTAATATAAATAAAGCTGTTGTGACTGTTTGCATTGGGCAATCACACCCCAATATATATGCAACAATGCCAATACTCTTACCTAATATATAATTTAATCATGATGACACAATTCCCAGCGCATTTCGCGGCAGCTTATTGACACCAAGGATTTCTTATTTAAAGCAGTGGAGGACCCTGCATGTGGAAAAATGACCCTGAAGGGGTACCCTGTGCCTCAAAATGTGACACCAAGGACTCCTGACCAAGCGTCAATATGGGATGAGTCGGGAGTGAGAATTTGTTGCACCCATCTCACTCATATGACACCTGTGTCTTTTAAGGTAGAGAATCTAATGTGCGTATTTCTCAGGTTTCTCTGTTTTACACATAATGGTGTTGATTTTCTGTATTGCTGCATCTGGATCTGCACTTTTGATCTGCTTTAAAATGTACAGCAAACCACAATACGATACAGGTATGTATGTTTTATGCCATATGATAAATTACTAAAATCAGTTTAATATTTATTTAAAGAATTTAATGTTTTACTCTTCTGACAAAAAAATACATTATTTTAACAACCAAAAATGTTTATTTTGAATGAACATGAGTTTAAATAAAGCATATCAGTACATTGTTTTGCACAAGGTAACCTCCACTTTTCCCTTGCTTTAGTGTTTATTTATTCATTCATTATTTCATTAATTTACAGAATTCACTGTGGACAGTTCATACCATTCCCTCTTTGTTCCTATGGGAAATACAATAGTTTTACCATGTTATGTTGGCACATCTTTACCAAAGGAAGAACTCAAGGTGGAATGGAGAAGAACAAATTCAGATGCTCTGGTTCATGTGTATGAAGATGGTGAGAGTCGACCAGAGAAACAACATCAGGATTATCATGATAGAGCTCATTTATTTACTGAGAGCATGCACCATGGAAACTTATCCCTCCGTCTGGATCAAACGAAAACTGAAGATGCAGGACAATACACATGTAAAGTTTACAGCAAACAGAAACCTGTGCTTTCAGAAGATGTAAACATGTCTGTTGGTAAGTAAAAATGCAAACTGAATCTAGTGATCAAAACATGTGTCAAAACATGCTCCTGGAGGCCTTGCAAAAATTTTAATTGATTGTGAATTAATTAGAATAAATAGTAATAATCAAATTAATAAATACAACAAAAAGTTACACATGTAACCATGGTTCCCTGAGGTTCCTCTAGTGGAGACTACTAGGAATGCCTCTGGTATGACTGAATGTTTGAAGCCTGTCTAAACATGACAATGACGTTGGCGGGTGACAGCCCATGATGTCACTACTGGTGCAACAATGATTATAAAAAGTCATCTGTACATGCGTCATCCATGTATTTGTCTGAAGGAAAAGCTTGCATAGTAAGATAAGGCCTAGCAAGTCAGGGGGCAACTTACACTTCTTGCCTTTATGGAGTCACAGAGCAAGGGCGAAAAAATAATGTTAATAAATAAAACACTTTTGTCCACTGCAGATATTAGTTTGACAATGCTATGGCATGACATATAGCATATGTAAAAATTTACCCTAGTAAAAAGTACATTTATTTCAAACTAAGTACAGTTCAAATCCATTAACATATTTACTAATATATGAGGAACTCTTTTCCAAAATGCTATAAATCCATTTTAATAGTTTTCATGAAAATTACATTATTTATTTTTTTTTTTACCTAGACCCATACATTTAGTTAATAATTAATTTATCCTGTTAAAATAGTCTGTTGGCTTAGTCTGAACAGGTTAAACAATGATTGTTAAATGAAACAACAATATTGTCGATTATAAATTCAACGTTCACATAGTGTGTGTGTGTGTGTGTGTGTGTGTGTGTGTGAGAGACAGAGAGAGAGAGAGACAGACAGTGAGTGTGTGTGCATGTGTGTGAGAGACAGACGGTGAGTGTGTGTGTGCATTTAGGCTAAAAACAGGTTTGGCACTTATAGCGTTTTGGAAAAGAACTGCATCTTGCAGTAAATTTGAAACAAGGAAATATAGCGATTTGACATTAAACATTGATGGAGGAGTGAATAGGTTCAGGCCACAGCAAAATGGCATGACAAACTCTTTTTTTTTTTTTTTAATTTGGCCTTTATAGCATTTTGGAAAAGAGCTCTTCATATCCTTTTGAGACTTTAATATCAAAAATTATAATTACACTTTTTTTGAATTTCTTAATATTAAGCTGAAAATGTGTTTTAATGTCACTATTACTGAGGATTGTATTATCTTTGAATAAAAAGGTCTTTATATGCAAGATATTTAAAGTGTACCTGAAATATACTTGCAATAGTTCCACTTTAGCACAATCAAATATACTTCATTGCAAATTACAAATCAAATTATACTTCACAGTTCATTTTAGGTGGACCTCAGCACTATACTTGTAATTTAGCACACTTTATTTAAGTTTAGTACTAAAAGAACAACATACTTTTGCTTCATACAAACACGCATTGTCACGAAAGCTTATCATTTGCATGTGTTTTAAGCCTTGCCAGTTTCAATATTCAAAACAGTTTAAAGCATTCAAACACAAGATGCGGAAACTCAACCGAGTACTCGCGCACCATGTTTGATGCGCAGTGAGAGCAAAGAGTATAATCCCAAGAGGCGAAATTCAATAGAACGCTCCATAGCAACAGCTGCACCCAGCAGCAGTCCTACGCTTCTGCCATTTTGGACTGAAAGCGACTCGCCAGTCCACTAGCTTCTTGCTGTCGCTATGGCAAATATCAGCTGCTTTGTTTAAAAAAAAAAAAAACGTACATTAAAGCTAAAATACACAACCAGAACGGTGACTCGTTTCCATTTGTTTCTTAAGAATAATACTATATTACTTCTGTTAACTAACTAACCATAACCATGAAAATATTTCTGTATGTTTTGTATGTAGGCCTTCTGTATTGTTATGTGTTGTTATTGCAATAAAAAAATATATAAGAACAGAATAATGTACAATCACTAGACTAGCGATTGTCAAAAACAGACTTTCTTCCATTTATTTTTCACAAAATCTTTGCTCTCTAGAAATCAGTTTCGGGTGAAACTCCTATATTAAGTTTAAGTATTAGCATTATAAATGCGATTTAACACCAACAAAATTAAGGACATGCATCAGAAAATTGGGAATGTTAGACAATAAATATATAGCATAATATAACAGCTTCACAGTAAATTGTTTTTGCAGCATTGTCTTTTAATGTCCGTTAAAGTATGACTGTAAACAAACAAAAAAAGTCTCCAAAATTACTTGATTATTCAGTTATGATGGACACAGCAATGCATTATTTCTGTAAGATCAGCATGTTTGTAGTGTGTTCCAGGGGTTAAAACATACAATATAATGTATAATTACAATATTAATTTCAGACCTATAATAGTACGTAACTAATAATAGTAATAGTAAATGTGTAAAGTAAAATGAAAATACTCAATAAAGCAGGCCAAACTGACTCAAATAATTAATAATTGGATTCAAATATGTAGTAGTCATAAAATGTACTGATGACTTAAATTGAGAATTTTTCCATTGCACTTCTGATTTGGCTGAGATTCGCCAATTTTGTGAGTAAAATGTGATGGATTTGTAAAAAAAAAATGTGTAGAAAAACCATATAGAATGACTTTTTGCAGTTTTTCGTCTCATACACTACTTCCGTGCAGTGATTGCATTATTTTATTTCCACTTTGACTTCTCTTTCGTTGTCATTCGGTCTGCTTCTGTGCTGTTCGGTTGGAATTTTCACCCCAGAATGGCGGCTGCGCTAACGAAGCGCCATCTAGTGGCGGTTACCAGAAAATCATCAGAGTTTCGCCTCTTGGGATTCTGTACTCTTTGGTGAGAGCTGCATCTCACGAACAGTGCACCGAACCAAGCTCTCATTTGCATCATTCTGCACCTAAACAAATTGGCAGTTTAAACATGCAAACAAAAAAAGATGTGAAAACGTGGCGCACAGGATGCACGCAGAGAGACGCATCTCAAGGCGCTTGAGCATCGAATTTGCCTTTCGAATTTTGGATATCTTCAAGACGGGTGTTTCAAAATCATTTTGTATGTATTTGTCAGTTCAAGAGCAAGAAACTGACAATTACATACAAAATGATTTCGAAACACCCGTCTTGGAGATATCCTCTGAAAAATTGTCGGTTATGTTGTGTATTATTATATTGGATGCACTGTCTTCCCAGTTTCCCACTGTCTTACAATGACAACTTTCAGTGTGAAAACCTTGTCCGAAGGTTTTGATAAAAAGGAGTATTCAAGTAGGGCTTTAATATGCCATGGAGAGATATATAAATGATTTTAAAATACAGGTCCTTCTCAAAAAATTAGCATATTGTGATAAAGTTCATTATTTTCTGTAATGTACTGATAAACATTAGACTTTCATATATTTTAGATTCATTACACACAACTGAAGTAGTTCAAGCCTTTTTTTTGATTTAATATTGATGATTTTGGCATACAGCTCATGAAAACCCAAAATTCCTATCTCAAAAAATTAGCATATCATGAAAAGGTTCTCTAAACGAGCTATTAACCTAATCATCTGAATCAACTAATTAACTCTAAACACCTGCAAAAGATTCCTGAGGCTTTTAAAAACTCCCAGCCTGGTTCATTACTCAAAACCGCAATCATGGGTAAGACTGCCGACCTGACTGCTGTCCAGAAAGCCATCATTGACACCCTCAAGCAAGAGGGTAAGACACAGAAAGAAATTTCTGAACGAATAGGCTGTTCCCAGAGTGCTGTATCAAGGCACCTCAGTGGGAAGTCTGTGGGAAGGAAAAAGTATGGCAGAAAACGCTGCACAACGAGAGGGGGACCTGCGGAAGCAGTGGACTGAGTCTGGAGTAGAAACATCCAGAGCCACCGTGTACAGGCGTGTGCAGGAAATGGGCTACAGGTGCCGCATTCCCCAGGTCAAGCCACTTTTGAACCAGAAACAGCGGCAGAAGCGCCTGACCTGGGCTACAGAGAAGCAGCACTGGACTGTTGCTCAGTGGTCCAAAGTACTTTTTTCGGATGAAAGCAAATTTTGCATGTCATTCGGAAATCAAGGTGCCAGAGTCTGGAGGAAGACTGGGGAGAGGGAAATGCCAAAATGCCTGAAGTCCAGTGTCAAGTACCCACAGTCAGTGATGGTCTGGGGTGCCATGTCAGCTGCTGGTGTTGGTCCACTGTGTTTTATCAAGGGCAGGGTCAATGCAGCTAGCTATCAGGAGATTTTGGAGCACTTCATGCTTCCATCTGCTGAAAAGCTTTATGGAGATGAAGATTTTATTTTTCAGCATGACCTGGCACCTGCTCACAGTGCCAAAACCACTGGTAAATGGTTTACTGACCATGGTATTACTGTGCTCAATTGGCCTGCCAACTCTCCTGACCTGAACCCCATAGAGAATCTGTGGGATATTGTGAAGAGAAAGTTGAGAGACGTAAGACCCAACACTCTGGATGAGCTTAAGGCCGCTATCGAAGCATCCTGGGCCTCCATAACACCTCAGCAGTGCCACAGGCTGATTGCCTCCATGCCACGCCACATTGAAGCAGTCATTTCTGCAAAAGGATTCCCGACCAAGTATTGAGTGCATAACTGAACATAATTATTTGAAGGTTGACTTTTTTTGTATTAAAAACACTTTTCTTTTATTGCTCGGATGAAATATGCTAATTTTTTGAGATAGGAATTTTGGGTTTTCATGAGCTGTATGCCAAAATCATCAATATTAAAACAAAAAAAAAAGGCTTGAACTACTTCAGTTGTGTGTAATGAATCTAAAATATATGAAAGTCTAATGTTTATCAGTACATTACAGAAAATAATGAACTTTATCACAATATGCAAATTTTTTGAGAAGGACCTGTAAATATGGTGTGTAACATAATTAATTTGAAATTGAGGGTTTACAGATCGTATGCAAATGGAAGAAATCTCATGTCATGTCAAGATCGCAGATGACAACATCCAGGATCAACACTGTTCATGTACCGCAGTGTAAGATTCATTATTCTACATTTTACCAGTTTAATATTGAGAGGCACTGAAATGTAGACCTTCGTTTATGTGTTTTTGACCTACACTGTTCATGACATGAGAATAGTGAATAGTGACTGAAATTTGTACGTTAGCATGGACTCACTTTAACTATAGCTGGTTTTAGCCAGAGATATTAACAATATTTACAGACATTAACTGGTTGTGCAGATTAAAAGGCCACTTAATGAGAGTATGACAACCAGAAAATAAACGTTAAATAATAGAATAAATTCCAAATTCCATTGCCAGTCCTCTCAGGATACCTGGAATCACATATACCTCAGGCACATCGTTTTATTATTTTTGTAGCATAAACACCATCAAAACGACAAAAACATTAGATCTTCCAATGTTTTTCTATGGCGCTGCAACCTACAGATGTCCGAGTTCCAGCTCCGTGCAGCTGATACTCAACTGTCATTGGCTCACCTGTGTTCTAGGGGCGGGGCTTAGCGATAGGTCAATTACGCGATGAATCTCAGACATATCCAGACGGGATTAGATTTCTCAGAGGACTTCTGAATTAGCCGAAAAGCAGTAATTATCTGATTTACAAACAATAGTAAACAATTCAATAGTGAACTGGGAGGCGCTGTGTGTGTTCATAAGAGTCATTTGTTGATCAAGCCGACTACACTGGGTGCGCTGCGTGTGCGTGCAACCATCCTGCAGTTTATTGAAAGACGTGTTTTTGTCCATTATTTTCCATTACGCTGTCATTGCCACAGCTGAAAAAAAGCACATGAAACACTGCAAACATATACATTGGGGGCAGCTGTGGCTTAATGGTTAGAGAGTCACCGTAACCAAAAGGTTGTGAGTTCGAGTCCCAGGTCTGGCAGGGATTGTCGGTGGGGAGGGTGAATAATCAGCGCTTTCTCCACCCTCAATACCACGACTGAGGTGAGACCCTTGAGCAAGGCACCGAACCCCCAACTGCTCCCCGGACGCCACAGAGATAGCAATATGGCTGCCCACTGCTCTGGGTGTGTGTTCACGGTGTGTGTGTGTTCACTACTGTGTGTGTGCACACTTGGATGGGTTAAATGCAGAGCAGAAATTCTGAGTATGGGTCACTGTACTTGGCCACATGTCAGGTTCTTTCCTTTCTTTTCATTTTATACTGTGGTAATTCTGGGGTGGCACCGCTTTTTCTTAGGGTGGCAGTTGCCACCCCGTGCCATCCCGGTGGATCCACTTCTGACAGGGACCTTTTTGCGCCAGTATCTTGAATTTTAGGATCTTGAATTACTGCATTTATGGAGTTGTTGCCCTGCATCATATTTGTCAATAGTCAACTATGAAATATAAGGTGATGTACAGTTCTGGGGGCGGGGTCAGTGCATTAACTACATTCAAATATTTTAATTGCGTAATTATTTTTTCATAACTAATTAATTAAGTTATTGTTGTTGTTGTTTGATTTAAAATTACTGAGATAAAAGTTTACTGAATTTATTTAAAATCTAAAGTTCATATCACAAAAATAGCCCGTTATAAGATTTTAAAGTAAAATTTCAATGGTAGCACACATTTTAAAGTTAAGATTAGTTTTGATAAAAATCTTTGTTTACATGAAATAACTAAATCTACTTTTTTTCTTTCTCTTTTTAGGATTTTGTGTGCCAAATATTACAAAATTTGTTCCTCTGGGAGATTCAGTGGTTTTGCCCTGTTCTGTTGGCAAATCCTTGTTAACAGAGGACCTGAAGGTGGAATGGAGAAGAACAGACTCAAAACCAGAGGCTAAGCAGCAGGATTATTGTAATAGAGCTCATTTCTTTACTGATCAGATTCAACTCCGTCTGGACAATCTGACTGCTGAAGATGAGGGAGAATATTCATGTAAAATTTACAGTCAGCTGGATTGTGTGTTTTTATCCATTACAAAGTTGAAATTGGGTAAGTATTATGATTTTAAAATAGAATAGACACCTAAACTAGACAACTACAAATAGATTATTTTACTATTATACTATTTTATATATATATATATATATATATATATATATATATGATTGTAATTTATTGTTGCTTAGGTATGTTATTATGTTTTTATTTTTAGAGCTCAAAAGATGAGAGAATAAAGTGATTAAGGACAACTAATTGAATAGTAATGTTGCTGATAGCTGGCAGTGGCAGTATTGCTTCCTTTTTGCGTTATATTTTTTTACAGAACGTTATTATTATCATTTATTTATAATAAGCAAAATATGTTATTTGTGGGGGTTTTTTAAATTCATTAATTGGCTACATTTTTAGGCCTATATAATTTTCAAGCTGTAAGTCTGTTTGGCACTGCAAAGACCTGTAGTATATGTGGTTTAATGAGGTTATGAGTATTGTTAGATCGCTGTTCCCATGCCTAGACAATTAAGATCCAAACCAGATCCCATCAGAAAATATCAGTTTGCCCGGTAACAGAACAACTTGTTAGCAGCGTGATCTAATACCCAAACCCTGTTAACAGGAGGTCTTGTCTGTGTCACAGACTCGGACAAGATGGTAAGTTTTAACCCAACAGGTGTATTTATTAAGACAGTAAATGTTGATATGCTCCGTGAACATAGACAAGCAATAGAGGGTTGAATGGAGGATTTACGGGAGTTGAATTGCACACACTGCACAGTTGACGTGATAGAGGTTGTTTCCAGGAGCTGGGGAACAGGATGATGTTGTAGACATAGGAGACACGATGAGTAGACACAGGGAAGGACCTGAGTGAGAGATCGCAGAGATGAGTGTGGTGCCATGAGGGATACCAGACAAAGTGCAGGTACTGTGTGTGTGCTTTTATAGTGGTGTGGTAATGAGGGACAGGTGTGGTTAGTACTCTGGTGATTGGCTTGCTTGAATGTGGGAGGAGCTTGGTGTTTCCATGTTGGGTGACTGGTTCGTCTGTGTGAAGGAGGAGCCTGGTGCTTCTGTGACAGAACCCCCCTCTCCACGGCTCGCTCCTGAGAGCCATTGCCGTCGACGTCGTGGTGGTCGGCCTCTGCCTCGTGGAGCTGGACATTCAGGATGTGAGGAGTGGAATTCAGTGAGGAGATTGGGATCCAGACCCATGATCGTTCCTCTGGTCCGTAGCCTTCCCAGTCAACTAAATACTCCAGCCGACTGCCACAATGCCGGGAGTTCAGGATGTCCTTGACAGAGTAGATGGTACCATCTTCGAGCACCATCGGAAGAGGGGGGTCGTCGGTGGAACCAGGCTCTGTGGGAAGAAGAGAAACAGGTGAGTGGTAGGGTTTGAGGAGGAAAACATGAAAGGTGGGATGAATTCTGTAGTGAGGTGGTAATCATATCTGATAAGTGACTGGATTGATCTCACGTGTGATGGTAAAAGGGCCAAAGAATCTGGGACTCAGCTTCTTGCAGGGCAATCGGAGACGGATGTCTCGGGTGGAGAGCCAAACCTTCTGGCCCGGTTGGAACTGGGGAGTATCATTCCTCCGAGCATCTGCCTGATGTTGATGTCATCGGACTGCCTGCTGGAGGTGTTGATGGGCTGAGTCCCAGACCCTCTCACTCTTCTGGAGCCAGTGGATCACTGAAGATACCTCGGAGGGTTCCCCAGACCAGGGGAACAGCGGTGGTTGGTAGCCGAGTACGCACTGTAATGGTGTTAGAGTAGTAGAGGGCTGGCGGGGAGAGTTTTGGGCGTACTCGGCCCATGTGAGGTACCTGTTCCAGGAGTTCTGGTGGTCGTGGCAAAAGGTACGGAGGTAGCGGATCTCCTGGATCTTGCGTTCCATCTGTCCATTGGTTTGAGGATGGTATCCAGAAGATAGGCTCACTGTCACACCTAGGAGGGAGAAGAAGGAACACCATACTTGGGAGATGAATTGGGGTCCTCGATCAGAAACAATATTCTCTGGGATCCCGAAGTTGCAGAAGACATGATTGAACAAAGCCTCTGCCGTTTCCATGGTCGTGGGAAGGCTTTTGAGGGGTACTAGGCGGCATGCCCTTGAGAACCTGTCGACAGCCACCAGGATATAGGTGTGACCATCCGAGGAAGGGAGGTCTGTGAAAAAATCTACTCCTAGGTGTGACCAAGGACGCCGAGGAATGGGAAGCGGGAGAAGCTTGCCAGATGGGAGGTGTCATGGTCCTCTCACGTACCTTCTGATGTCCTGCACCAGAAGAGGGAGGGTTTGATTGGCCCCAGGATGCCCAGTGCCCAGAGATGTATGACATGACCAGATGAGTTGTTCTCATTGAGGTCGTTGGATGAAGTTGGCAGTTGGCATCAGAGGCACTGGCGGCCGTTAATTCCTCGTCCAGGGACCACTGGATGGGACTTACAATGAGTTCCGGTTGAATGATGGTTTCCGTTTTTTTCAGGGAGTTCGTCAGGAGTGTGGAGATGAGAGAGTTCTTGGTCCCTGGATGGAAAGAGATGGTGAAATTAAATCGGGTGAAGAAGAGAGCCCAGCTAGCCTGCCTGGGATTCAGCCTTTTTGCATTTTGGAGATATTCCAGGTTCCGATGATTGGTAAGGACGAGGAATGGATGGTGGGCCCCCTCCAGCCAGTGCCTCCATTCTTCCAGGGCAAGCTTGATGGCGAGGAGTTCTCAATTCCCGATGTCATAGTTCTGCTCCGCCGGGGATAGTTTTTTGGAGAAGAAGGCACATGGATGGAGTCGAGGAGGATCCCCCTGCTGCTGTGATAGCACCCCAGATGTTGAAGCGTTCACTTCCACGACGAAGGGTCTCTGTGGATCTGGATGGACGAGGAGTGGAGCTGAGGTGAAGTCTTCCTGTAACTTCTCCATTGCCAAGGTAGCTTGAGGGTTCCAGGACAGAGACTTGGGCTTATCTTTTAGCAGGTTTGTGAGTGGAGCAGTTATGGAGCTGTAGTTGAAGATGAAGCATCGATAGAAGTTGGAGAAGCCTAGGAATCGTTGGAGTTCTTTGAGGGTTGTAGGACGTGGCCAGGACTTGATAGCTTTCACCTTCCTTACAATATTAAGCATGTTTGACTTGACAAATGTAGACATTTGAACTTATGAAGCTTAATTGGAATAACTTAAGGAAAGTTAGGTGAACTTTAAGTTTTCAAGACTTTTTGGTTTTGGTTTATTTTCTTAGTTCAGCCAAATAAATAATTATTTTATTGCAATTGTAAGTAATTATTTTATTTCAGATATTTCAGTCTGTGAAAGATTTCAGTTGACAGTATCTGAACATTCTGACAGACAAGTCTGATGGGAGAAAGCAAACCGAATATTTAAACACGTCTCCATGTTATGTACCCATGCTGTGTACACATATCTATCCTTACAAGTACAATTTTGACTGTATTATTTGTGTCCCCTTAAAAATTGCTTTTGAGAAACTATATATATATAATAGATTAAGTTGTAAAAATGACACAATGTTTTTTTTTTTTTTCCTTTTAGACAAAAAATTCAATTTGTCCTGTTCTGAAACTAGTCACAGTACACCCCTAAAAAACAGTAAATGACGAGTAATATATCTCACTCACTCGCCATGTAGAGCAAGAATATCTATAGGCTGAGCTGATTGAAATAGCCTTCATTAGCTTTATAATTGACTTAATGCTCTAGCCATAACAGTAGACTTCACAATCTTTATTTTTAGGGTGCATTTTAGAAGGTCCCTCTGCTCCTCTGGTTGTTCCTCTGGGCTCTTCAGTGGTTTTGCCCTGTTATGTTGACAAATCCCTACTAACGGAGGATCTAAAGGTGGAATGGAGAAAAACAGATTCAGGGTCTATGGTTCATCTGTATCAAGATGGTGAAATTCGATCAGAGTCCCAGCAGCAGGATTATCGTGATAGAGCTCATTTCTTTACTGAGGAGATTCAACATGGAAACTTCTCCCTCCGTCTGGACAATCTGAGAGCTGAAGACAAAGGGCAATACATATGTACCATTTACAAGCAGCATGATTCCGTACTTTCAACCACAACAAGACTTGGTAAGTGTTCCTGCTTTTGTTGACTTCAGTATTCTGTAGTAGACCAGCAGTTAGGGCAGTAGGTCACAGTGTGAAAATAAAGGGGTCATGTAAAGTGTGAGAATGTCATGTCAGAAATATGAAAATAAATGTTTCTTGGTCCAATGTAAAACTTTTCATTGTATATTTGCAGTAATTAACTAGCCGCAGCTTCACCTGCAAAGTACAATTTTTGTGTTTTGTAGAAGGCCTACTTGCAATTTAAGTTTGTAAACTAATATTTATATGTTATTACTGTGAGAATATTAATACTTAGTAGTGACTTTTTTGTTATTATTTTTTATGTATTTATTTATTTTTGATAAATAAATAAAAAGCAAAAGCATTAAAATTAGCAACATCAATTTAATTCAAAAGATCATCAGATTTTCACACACAAAATATACTTTGCCATTTATTTATCGAGAAAAATGGTCTAGTGTTACATATATGTGAGTGGCTTTTAGTATCTGATCTTACCTCATTTGCAGCAACAACTGCCGATAAGTCCTGTACAACGGTGTGATCATGCGAACACCAGAGAACATATGCATTCTCATAGCATACATTTTTTTGGAATATGCACTATAAATCATGATTTTGCACTATTTCTGTAAGGGGTAGGGTTAGGGTGGGGTTCGTGTGGTCATTCATATGAATTACACCTAGTAAAATATGTTTGAATTGAACTGTACTCATCCAGAGTGAAGAAAAGGGCTGGTAAATTCACTCTGGACCTCTCACTCGCTCTTTGAACTGTCGCCGTCTGGTCGGCACTACAGAGCACTGAGCTCCAGCAGAGCCAGACACAAGAAAAGTTTCTTTCTTCAGGCCATCTATTTATGATAACTAAAATGCCCTCACTTTACATTAAATGTTTAATAGCAATACTATTTATTTTCATATTTACCATACCATACCCTATATTCACATTGCCATATTTATTGTTTATTGTCTATTTTGTATATTTTTATATAATGTACATTTATTTTTTATTGACTTATTTTTGCCTTGTGTGTGCAAAACATACTTGGAAATAAAGCTTATTCTGATGCTGATTTATTTAAAACAGGTAAATAGCATTTCTTGCAACAAGATAAATCAAGTTATTATTAATTATTTTACTCCTCACCAACAGACTCTACTAATGAAAAACCAGTCAGCACTCTTGGGTATATTCATGTGTTTCTTCCAAATATAATGATGTTTGTGGCTTTTGTCTTCTGGGGTGTTACAGAAGGTGAGTGTTTCAAATCTATTAATCACACAGTCAAAAATATACTTTTCTCTGGATATATAAAATATAAAGCCTTGTGAAAACAGTGTCTTTTGCAGCCTTATGCTGAAGTGTTTTATGTTAGTATTCAGACCCTCATGGAAAAAATGCTGGGAAAACAATATCTGTTAAATAATGGAAAAGTACTGTTAAATTAAATGCATAGATAATCTGTATAAAAATAGTAATTTTACTATAAATTTCAGTTCCAAGCCATTTAAGTTCCAAAAATTATATTTATGCTGTGTTAATAATGTGAGTACATCATTATTACTATCTAAATCCACTAAAAAAAGAATATTTATTAATATAAAATCAAACTCAACACTGCTCAAATATTTTGTGTGTCAGAAGCTAAATAATTCAACTAAAATAATCAATCAAATCTCTTGGAGTTACCATCTGCTGGCAATAGCACACATGCATGAGCATCACTGCATTCGTTGGCAACTTTTAAATTAAGCAATACATATTTAGAGGAACATTTCGGTCTTTCTTTTGAAAAATCTGGCGAACATGTTTATTATTACATTTCTTTTCATAAATGCCAATGCTGTCCAGTAACAAAGTTAACTCCTTTGTATCTTTGTGGCCAGTCCTTGCTTTTTGACCAACTGCATTAAATCTGTGGGAAAAACAATATTATATGCTTTGAAAGGAATAAGGAAGTAATGGACATGAAGCAATCATAAGACAAATTGTGGATGTAACACAACTTCCATGCAATAAGAGCCTGCTGATGAAAATTTGTTAATTGAACCAGTTTAATATGTATAATAAACTAATTATAATTCTATAAATACATTTTAAGATAAAGAGACGCGATAGCAGGAGCAGATCATATGCGCGTAACTGGGGAGAAATTTCAAATGTCATAGCAAAGGGTCTGAATACTTATATCAGTGTGATTTTTATTTTATTTTAATGATATTTTAATTCATTTATGTATGTATGTATCACTTCAGGTTTTAAAACAAAAAAAGTAAGAATTTTAGCATAAAGTTGCAAAATAAAATGTGAAAAAAAAATAAAGGAGTCTCAAGTCAATCATTTCATAATTGATTTTGTTGCAGGATTTCTGTATGAGGCGATTTGCTGCTGTGCTCTTTATATTCTGAGGCCTCTGGCATTGCTTTGTGTTGCACCATATTTAGAGACGCCAGGTTTGCATTTTTCATATATATATATATATTTATATATATATTTTAATTGTATTATTTCATCTATGTTTTCTCACATAATGTCTGAAATTCCCATAATCTCTCTGTTAGTGATCTTTATTAGATTTCTAGACATTTTTTAAGTGAATGTGCAACAATGTGGAAATGGATTATTAATTTGCTCTAATATATTGTATATATTTATGTTCTAAAACATTTTTGTTCACAGAATACTACCTTGAGTCTGAATTTATCATTTTTATGGTGGTCTATTTTGCAGGTTGGTAAATTCTAATATTTTTCCATATAATCATATGTATTATCATACTGTCAATAATAAATACTATTACTTCAAAATAATCTGCAGTGACCTAAAAATACCAGCATTGAATAAATGTGTTGTGACTAATATCAACTTCACCACCTCTCTGCTAAGAAATGTAATGTAGCTCTTTAGTTGTGAAACTATTTTTTTAATAATTTTTGGAGTAGCGCTGACAACAATTCCTGTAGCCGTGTTTGTTCTCTCCAAAATGCAAACACTGCCTGGAACTGCTGCATACCTCTGTTTTTACTGAGTAATCACATACATTAAAATTAGTAATCAGCTAATCAGAAACAAGCATTTAACAGTCTCCTGGTTTAAGGTTTGCTGTTATTCTGTTTCAGTTCTTCTGGGTCGTGCTTGGGGAAGTATTGTATATTATGCAGAGGCTGAAAAAATATTGATAATAGCTGTGTTTGTTGTCGTGACTCTGCTCATTGTCATCTACATCATTAATTGTAAGTATCTCTGTGTATTTCCATTTGTTTGTAAAGTGTCAGTGATACTGATCTGTCATCATCTTATATTAAAGGTGCTGTATGTAAGTTTTTGACTCTTCTTAACCAATAACATAATATGGTTGTAGATATTTAGCAAACATGTTACTTTTACATAAATGTTTCTCTGAAAACTAATGCTATAGCCAGTTATTCTACTCTGAAATGTGCATTTCGGGCAGATTTCGGGACGGAATTGCAGTACCAGTTTCAACCGCTAGCTGGCAATATTACACACTAAACAATGATCTGTCAGCAAAAGAACATTAAAACACAGTAAATCAACTCATCAAATTACAGTGCAAGGCTAGTCGCGTGTCCTCAATCTGGCAAACCCGTGTGACCGTCGAGTCTGAGTAAGAGAAAGAAGAAGATGAAGATGGAAATGGTTTCTCCAATGTTTTGATTTTGGGCTGCAGTACCCATTTCAACCGCTAGCTGTCAATCTTACATACTGCACCTTTAACTTTAAACAAAACAACTAATTGTCGGTGATCTTCATATGCACCATTCCCATAGAATAATGATGACTCAATGTTGATCATTTGTAAATCATATCTAAAGCAAAAACTGAAGCAAACATTCAGATCTATGTGTTTATCGTTGTTTTTATTTAATTATTTTATTATTATTATTTTTTGTTAGTTTTTACTGAAGACATGGAGATGCAATGTCATGGAGGGATATGTGGATGGATAAGGGAAAAAACAACAGCTGTAGCTTCATTCAGCATTTTTATTCTGCCTTTATTACAATTCGCCGTCCTGATGATTGCTTTTAGAGCCGCTGGAGGAGGTTAGTGACTTTTTAATAAATCTGTGACATTAATTAAACAAATATTCACCAATGAGAACAGCAGTAATAGTGTTTAACACTGAGAAATAATTAAGTCTCATTTTTGTAATTAAGTCTCATCTTTGCTAAATTAAATTAGAAAAAGCAAAGAGAAACAGGAAGTTGCATTTTCTGTTTTAAAACCCTTTATTACAAATGTATCTCTACATTTACATAATACTATAAATGATTTTAGTAACCCTGTTGCTATTCTTCTGTTTTTAGTGTTTTTTATCTTCGTCCTTTTCCCATTTTTATTTTTTCTGACATTTGTCTACTTACCAGATGACAAAAAGAAAAGCTGTGAGTATACAATGAATTCATCTGTCTATAGTTCTGTGTGATCAACGAGTAAATTCAATTTTAGCACCTGTATATCCTTAAATCTGGATGTTTCAAAGACCAGTGTTACTATAATTAGAATTGAATTGGTCTAATCTCAGTTCAGTGGTTCAAATGTGAGATGTTTTCTCTGTTACATAATTATCTTTACAACATTCAGTTTTAAATATCCACGTAAAGTCTATTTTGAACAGATTATTAAAATAACATATTCCAATCTTTTTTTTCAGGTTCAAATTTGCTCAATATAATATCATGGATGATTTTGATGTTTATTATGACTGCAGTAATGCTCTATTTCTACATCACAGCACTGACAAATGAAAAAGGTACAATTATATTTCTAATAACTAATAACTTATTTAATTCCCTTTCAGGATAGAAGGTTTCACTTATAAATGAGCATTTGAATGTGGATTTCAACTGTCGTTAAATATTTAATATAATAAAATCTAATATAATACAAATATACTTGTGCAGATGGTGCAGGATGGAGCAGTACAGCTGTATTTGTGCATATGCTGTGGATGATCGCAATGTATGTAAACTACACAGATGAAGATCTGGGTACAGTATTGATCATCTACTGCATTTATCTTTGAAAAGTTGTTTCCATCCCGGTCTATATTTAAATATGCTTACGGTATGCTAAGGGTTTGGAAGTGAATTTCATTATAATGAATATTATTGATGACTCTCTCTTTCTGATTGAAGAAACTGACATTACTTTTTCTGTGTGGTGCTCTCTACCCATAATGCACTCTGATTCACAACGTTACAGCTGATATTAGTCAAAACTACCAATACACAACCCTAGTCTACATTGCTCATTTACTGAAAGACATAAAAATAAGAATGTATATATTTACATCAGTTTAAATTTGTGTGTGTGCTTTATTTTTTGTAAACCTGTAACTACACAAAACCACATTAATGTAGCATGCTGCGTAATATATATGTTTGATCTGTATGGGCAGAATTCAGGATTTATTTATTATTTATTTATTTATTTATTTAGTTATATGGAGTGAAAAAAAAAAAAAAAATCTAATATCGCCTCTAGAACCACATGAGTCAAGTCAAGTCAGGTTATTTATATAGTGCTTTTTACAATACAGATTGTGTCAAAGCAACTTTAGAGTATCAAATAGGAAGGTAAATAATGCAAAATGACAATATCTTGATATAGGAATGATAAAACAAGAGGAAATAAATATTGATTAGAGTAAGAATAGTTTAAGATGGATTCTGATTCTAATCAGTCATTTTGTCCATAAGTCACAGATTTGTATTAATTACATTTGATTTAAAGTTTTAGTGGATAATTAAATAGTGTTATGACTCTACAGTGAACTAACAATCTATTTTAAATAGGACATTTGAACAAAAATGTTGAATCTATTTTACAGATCTGAGCTTTAACTTTAAAAAGATGCTGTATGTGTTTGGATCAGTTGGTGTTGTTTTACTGAACTCTGTTACACTGATGACTGAGCTGATACTGAAAACAGGTGAGTGAACACAACAACATATTATTATTATTATTATGAAAAGGAATATGAAGATGAATTTTAATATTGCAAATTATTATTGTGTAATGATGCTACATGGTCTCATGACAAAAACGTACCTTGGGGCACTTTTTCACAACACGCAAAATACGTCTCAAAAAGTACATATAACTGCAGTTTCCAAAAAAATAAACACTAGAGGCAGTACAACTCCGAGTATGGCTTACAGAGTAATTTTCGCACAATTACTTGAAGAATATTATATTATGACTTAAAAACAATTTTAATATGCTGGGAGATTTGAACACTGATGATTTTGAATGCTAGCATGAGATATACCTTCATATATATAGGTTTTCGGTTTGTTTGGTAGCTCACACAGTACGGAAAAACACTTGAGAGATGAAGAGCTCCGATTCAAATCGCAAGTAATTAAGGTTCGACAAAAGACATCAAGGAAGATTCAAATAGCATTAACAAATACGTTTTTATATCAGTTTTGAATTTGTTAACACTATCGGTTAGGTTTAGGGGAAGGTTTGGTGTAGAGCATAGACCCTTTTACAGCCCACGTGATCAAATAGTTGGTCACGCATTTTGGCAACGGAAGTGGTTGTTCCCCAGTGGTTCTAGCAACTCAGGAAGTTTATCAAAACGGTTTCCCAGCATCAAAATGTCTGGTTGTTAAGTTTGCACTAATCGATATTGCACCAATGGGCTTAAGTTTTATAGGATCCCGACAGGATCACGGCCGTACATAGTTCACGGATCTGGTAGCCGGATACCATTTGATAAAGTCAAATATCTCTGTTTGTGTTGCTTAATCCGCTCTGTCTATATTTCCAACATGATAAAGCCTTAAGTTTTAGCAACAGTGCCAGGATATTTGAACTCTGAACCACCACAAAACGTACGTGAAGCAACGTAAAAAAACAGCAATACTTACCTATATCAACGTAATAGATACGTGCCAGGGATCACGAAATGAACCTGTTTTTTAGCGCCACTCAGTGGACATTTCTTTTTGAAACTGCTGCGAAACGTGCAGTAAGGTACGTAAAAAATGTACTGTTAAAAAGTACCCAGAGGTACATATTTTTATGAGACTGAGTTGCATTTTTTTTATGTAATCTTCAGTTAATGGTCAGCGTGCAGTGGGGGATCTGAGAGTCGTCGTCTTCTCCTCTGAAAGTCTCTTTACTTTCTTTCTGCTGATTTTAATCTTGTTCGGACCCTGTAAGTAAAACTGGAATTATTATTTTTATTTATTTATTTATAACGTTTTTATTAAAAATTATTTTGGTGTCTTTTGTTTATAAGAATGTCAAACTAATTTAATGGCTTAATTAATTCAGCCTTTTGCATTTTTGATAAATTCAGGAATCAGCTATTATGTCACTAATGATTTTGTAAAAATATATTTTTTTTCCTTGCTCTTAACACTAAGGGATTTCAAATATAAAATGTCTACTGTGCTATCAGGTTAGTGTTATTGCACTGCATAGAGATTTACAGTCAACCTGAAATTTAGTTCATATATTTAATGTCCATCACACACATTTACATGCGTCTTATCCAGAAAGCAGTGAGGACTGATGACGTTCCAGTCACTGAATCAAACCAGAACCAGGATTCACAGGTCAGTATTATTTAGATAAAAAGCACTTTGCTTCATGTTAAACAACCATCCTCAGTATAGATTAAAACATGTCTCTTTTCTTAAACCCAGAATGCAGCAGAAACCCAGAATGCAGCTCCAGCCAATGGATCAAACCAAATGCAGAACACAGCAGAATCACATGAAATAGAAACTCTCCTAAAGACTGAAGATCAAGAGGCTGGTAGGAGTGACATGACAGAAGAAACTCCTGATTCAGTGGAAACACAAACTTGATTAACATTGAAAGGAAAACACTCCAACACTTTTGGTGAGCTTTTCCTCAAACGTCCAGAAGTGCAGACAGTGATTTAAGATTTAAGAAACAAATCATCAGTTTTCTCTGCTTTATAAGTAGTTATAAATATGTTAATTGAGCCATAAAACTTTTTTTTCTTCATGTAGTGATGATTTGCTTTTAAGAATAGCTGTAGTCTAACTGATTCTAGCTGTAAACCAAATTCAACAATCCAGTAAGAAACAACCAGCTGCAGTGACCTAATGGATGGAAATCAGAAACACTGACTGAAGATTAGGACACACACACACACACACACACACACACACACACACACATATAAGAGTTTGGTTCCAAAAAGCTATACATCCATTTTGATTAATTTGTGTAAAAATGTGTTTTCTTGACCAAGAAAGTGGTAAGATAAAAAAACACTATTTTATGTTTCAAACTTTCACATAGAATCTTTAGGTTATAATTACTTTAAAAAATGTAAATCCAGATTTTGATTTTCACAGATTTATTATAAAAACCTGAATATTTTTCCCAAAAATGCAATAAATCCAGCAGGGCTCCACACTTACTTTTCGTTAAAAACTTTAGGGGCACAATCAAAATTTTAGAAGCTAATCAATAATAAAAAAAAAATGTAATCAAAAATTATCCTTCCCATTGTGAGGTGACATTTGACTGCTTAAAGTTAATTAAATGGGAATTTAGTTTTTATCTTTGTAATGCATTTTTTGTAACTTTATTAAAAGCTTGTCATCTTTTATGTCACATAAAAAAAAAAAAAAAAGCTAAATAATATACATGTGATGCGATCTGGGAAAACCCAACATATTGGTCAAATTTTACCTTTTTTAGGTTTTGATACCATATGAAAGCTGGGTTCAAGCCCTTTCCAAAACTGCTTTTATTTTGTCCATAATTTAGCTTAACCGTAACAAAAGCTATGGCTATCTGAAGTTGGCTGATAGCTATGATTTTCAGGAATGGAATTTTGAGAAAAACGGGTTTAAAGTGAGACGTGTTTTACTTTCACTTTACAGGTTTAAAGAGAGCTATCAGGAGCGCTATACTGCATTATTACACAAACAGACTAACGTCTGTTTTCCGTTGTTTATCATGGGTATAGTCTCTGAACTTTTGATCACCCCTTGTATGTTTAAATAGCACAAATTATGTACCTTGTAGTTGTAGTTTACATGTAGAAAAGCGGGTGCAGCGCAACTGTTTACACACTGTTTATATAACAGACTGTCATCGGACTCCTCCTCTTTAGTAACTTTATCATTCGATCCTTCATCTCTGAATGTAAAATAGTTAATTATAAGATTGTTTAGGGCACTGACATCACCAGAACTGAGTAGACTGAGACAAGTTTGTTTGCGTGAGCAGCTTCTTGCGACTGTGTTGATCTCACAATATCAATAAATAAATACAACTTTGCGTGCCATAGTTTACACAGGAATGGTGGGAAATGTGCATTGATACACCTTTACTAAACATGTTAGGTGTTTTATTTTGATAGGCTAACTATCAAAATAAACTATGTAGTGTTAAGAGAAGCACCTCTGCAGCATGTTCTTAACATTAAGAGAGACACTGTCATTTCTGTGTACTGCAATAAAACAAACTTTTTCCGCACAAAACGAGAACATTTTGCTAAGATATTTTCAGAAATGTTAGACAAGATATATGTTACAATCAAACTGCTGTAGTGAAATTCGGTAGGGGTGTATGTTGTTTCAGGGCTGACATCATCTGAAGTCCTCTGAGGGGTTGGCATCATCTTTTTTTTTAGGTGTTCTTGATCCAGACTGAAGTTTGTGTAATTCCTAGTTACCACAGGATGTCAATCCCGTGGCAGAAACAGAGAACAAATAGGAACATAATTAGCGTAGCTGCTGTTCAAACCAAATAGAGAAAGCTAAAGATTAATAAAGTGCATTTGATCAGATATAACTTCAGTAAAAGATTATGAGATGCATTATTTGAATGCTTCATCGCTAAAGAGATGTGTCTTTAATCTAGATTTAAACAGAGACAGTCATCAGAACGTCATCAGAAAGGCTATTCCAGAGTTTGGGAATCTCCTTTAGTGGACTTTGCTATCATAGGTACTACCAAGAGTCCAGAGTTTTGCGGCCTTAGGGAGCGTGATGGATTGTAGCATCGTAGAAGACTGGTTAGGTACGTGGGAGCTGAACCATTAAGGGCCTTATAGGTAAGAAGTAATATAATAAGATAATAATAATAAGATATAATATAATAGCTAGCCAGTTCAGAGACTTTAAAATTGGGGTAATATGATCATCTAAGCCACACAGCAAAATGCACAGCAAATACAAAATAAAAGGTCCCTACAAAACTGGCACAACTGTAAATATATTCTACTTGTTTTAAAAAATGTGAAAGACTTTCCAGTAGGAGTACAAATGCCAGAGTTATCCTCCTGCTCACGGCCACTGTAATTTTGTGAGGAAAACATGGAAATAATTTGTTGCTGTATCTTGCAAAGATATGCTTTCTTCTTTACATTATAATAAAAATGGATACAGTACTGTATTTTCTAGATTATAAATTGCATTTTTTATCATTTGCAACGTACTGCGATTGACAAGACGACTTAAAAATCATTCAAGGTCAAGTGCAAATCGCCCACATTATTGGTGAGGAATGAGAAAGGGCAGGTGAATTTGTATTGTGCATTTATTATGTTTGTAAATGTTTTGTTTATTTTACATTATTTCTGAATAAAATGATAAAATGTGTCTTATACATAAATCGACTTGTACAATAATGCAGCTAATCTGTATGTCATAAAGTGCTCATAAAAAATATGGTACAAGAATAGAACTGCCATGATTGTACAAGTATACATACAGTACAGTAGTAAGTGAGCGTTCATTTAGAATTAATATATATATATATATATATATATATATATATATCTCAAAGCTTAATTTGTCATGAACATGTTATGCAGCCCCTCACTTAATGTGCAAAACTTAATGTAGCCCTCAAGTCAAAAAGTTTGCCCGCCCCTGATCTATAATGTCGAACGCAGCACTAACAGGGCTCGCAAAATTTCAAAATCTCTGGTAGCCCTTCAGGATTTAGACTCCAAATAGGAGTCTAAATTTCAATCAAAATATTTGTAATAAACAAATATCAACAAATATCAAGGAAGGAATTTAACTGACTATTTACAGAGAATCCGCATAATTTTTGAAAACCAATTTAAGGCAATTTATGACCCTTTTTAACAGCTGCACAAGTAAAATGAACAGTATGAGTGGAGTTGGACAATGTACGGTAATGTATTAAGCCATAAAATGACATGATTTACCGTTCAGATACATGTTTTCACAAAAACAAAAAAATCTTATACAACGTCATCCCAGCCTTTAGATCATTAAAAGGGATAAGTCAAGTATATAATGTATTATGTTTATTTAAAACATAAATATTAATTGTTTGGATGTTTAGAAGGCACGTTAACTTCTTTCACATTTACAGCTATGTATTTGCTGCATAAAAACATATTTATGTGTATGTGTATGTGAACTGTAAGACCTCTTAAAATTATAATTAAATCTTTTATAATACTATTTAAAGTATTTAAAGCTTTTTATGGCCTTGAAATTGATACAACTAAATTGAGGAGTGTTCAAGGACCTGCAGGAGTCCTCTAGTTTAAGATAGCCCGCCGGGCAGAGCGGTAAAACATTTTGGTAGCCTGACTGAAAACCACAATAGCCCTTGGACGTCGGGCTAGTGATTTTGCAAGTCCTGACTAAGGTCAAGCTGAGATGCAGCCTTGGTCTGATGCAAGAAGCAAATCATTAGTGATTTTAAGTGCAGTTTCTGTGCTATGATGGGGCCTGAAACCTGACTGAAATTGGTCATAGATATCATTTTTTGGCAAAAAAAAGCACAATTGAGCAGATACAACTTTTTCTAAAATTTTAGACATAAACGGAAGATTATTTGTTAATCTAGCCACTGTGCTAAATAAAAACCTTGGATTGTTTTGGTTATTTTCTATGAATTTGCGGGAGACTGTCCTCAAAGAAAATATGACCCAATTTTACGTTTTTGTATTCACCTTATACGACCCATTTTTACGTTTAAAGTTGAGCGCCCTCTAGCGGGCGTAAAAATAATGACAGCGTCGCGTTGGATCTGACATCATTAAGTTTTTTTACAACGATCTGACCAGAATTCAAACATATTTTACTAGGTGTAATTTGTATGAATGACCACACCTAACCCCACCCTAAACCTACCCCTTACAGAAATAGTGCAAAATCATGATTTATAGTGCATATTCCAAAAAAAAAACATGCTATGACAGTGTGTACTTTCTCTGGTATCAAACCTGTGTATGTATGATTACACAACTTTGTAATGCAACGCTCTACCAATTGAGCTACATGTAGTCCTGAAAGTTCATTCAATATCGGTTGCTGATAAGGGAACAATTGCTGTATACGCTCTATGGAGACGTATTTTGAGGATTCGTGAAAACGACTTACGTCTGGCATATAAATTGGAGGACATGTTGGTTTGCGGATATGCTCAGCCCTGGCAGCTTGTAGAGCCTGTCTATAACTGGACATACTGTTTTTCCACGCAATTCTAAAAACTTCCAAGTTTTTTTTTTCGACATTTGTACTCAAGAGTACGAATTTATTTCTTGACAGAACAAGTATTACTGTTGTACCATGGTGTTTTTTTTCAATTTGATCAGGGCAACAGATTCTAATGTGTTAGAGAAGATAGAGAAGAAGTGTGTCCATGTTGCTAGTCAATTTGTCTAGATCCTGTGTATTAATGGGTAGTGAGCAGTTGAGATAGATTAGGCAGGTTATTTGTGAATCTATTTTTGGTTGCTGGAACAATAGTTCTGCCCAGGCGATAACGCAAAGCCGTATAGTTAATATCAGTAATACGCAGCATGCACGATAAGGAAATGGTCAGTAACCTCATTGCTTTGAGATAAGTAAGATCAATTCCATGCGATATAATTAAATCTAGCGTACGATTGAAACAATGAGTGGACCAATGACATTTTGCTTGACTCCAAGGAGTTTATTAGTTCAGTAAATGCAAGTCCTAACGCATCATTTCATATCAATGCAAGTCTAACGTATCATTTCCTTGTAATGTTGGGGTATTATAGGAGCTTCTGTAGAAATTTTGCCACAGTTGTCACCCCTTTGACTGACTTGCTCAGTACTGCCAGAAAATGTATTTGGTCCCCTGAGTGTGACTCTGCCTTTCATGCTGCCAAGGATCTCTTAAGTAGTTCTCCTGTACTTTCTGCTCCTTGTTTCACTGTCCCGTTCAAATTGCATGTAGATACCAGTTCCTTGGGTGCCAGAGCTGTGTTGCTGCAGGAAGATGCCAATGGCGTAGTACATCCCGTATGCTACTTTTTTAAGAAGTTCACCAGCGCTCAGCAAAAGATGCAAAATTCAAATCGGTGTCTAATGAGGTAGTCCTTCATTATTCAAGAGTACAACTTAAATATCCAGTACTGTAGAGGGTCTGAAAATACTGTAGCTGATGCTCTTTTGAGAGTACATTGTGCTGTAGAGTGAAAGTAGAGTAAGTAGAGTAGTTTATTTTATAATGCTGGATGCTGTGTTGTGCTTTTTCTCTCTCTCCCTTCTTTTGTGTGTGTTACCTGCTTCTCAACCAGCTGTGCAACGTGCCTGCCACATTGAAGCTTGCCTTCCGGAGTGCTGATCCTCTTGCCTGCCCCGTTTTTATTGTGACACAGAGTTTGATCTGGTGTACAAATACAAGTTAAGGCTTATTGTAGCCGTTTGATCAGGTGTTTATCTTTGTTGTTGAGTTGGAAGCTGTAGGGAGGTGGGTGCCATTTTATTTCAGTTTTTCTCCTGTTTTTGCTTAGTTAGGGAGTTAGTGTACATTTCTGTTGTTAATTTTCTTTTTATTTTGTCAGTTTAGAAAGTTTTATTACTTAACTAGCTAGAGGGTCCTTTTGTTTATTTTGGCCTTTCCCCCTCCTTAGGTCTATCCCAGCAAACATTGGTCCGACGGCAACGTTGTGTCCCTGGCCAAAAATAGTCGCGGTAGGACGGCATAAATCGGTAAAAATGTGTAACACTTAACATTTCCTAAAAATGCATTTAGATACGTTTGTACATGTCTACAGTTCTCTGGGGTTGCATGTATAATTGTTACTTTAACATTTAGCTATACTTGTAAGTTAATATATACACATTGTGAATCCGTCACGAGAGGACGTCCATATGTTACGTCCTTTACACGTGCATTTATAGTCCGTCATGACTCTTTATGAAATCCATATGAAATATGTAAAAGCTATTGTGCTTACATCCTGGTTAGTACTCAAATAATTAAAGCGTCCCAAGTAGTTTTAAGAGGTTGTGAATAGACGTCCACTGACGTCCTTTACACGCCTAGCTAATAAATATTTAAAAAAACGAAAATCTTAATGAAATACATGCTCATTTGCTGTTTTACATCTTGTTTAATGACAATTTATATCGAGAAAGTGCCCTGTTGTGAACTGATTGAATTGTAGTCATTATAGGCCTACCCAAAATTAATAAAAGTATGTGAAAAATATAAATTAAACTTCACATTGGAAAATATACTTGGAATAGCACTGAGGAAACTGCACAATTTGAACGAATATAAAGTTTACACATTTTATTGTGGATTTTATTTTTTCTCCTGCCAAAATCGGAATCGGCTCCGATCCTGGCAAAATTCGATATTGTGCGTATACTAATCTGTTATTGTTGAGCCCTACGAAAGGCACAAAAAAAACATTATAAAGCACCACAAAGTTCTTGTGCACTATATTTCAAGTGTTCTGCAGCTGTTCCATAGTTTAATGTGAGGTACAAATGAATATTGAGTCCAGTGCTTGAAGTGGGGGGAAAAAAGTGCCGGTACTCTCTTGTGCACTGTTGACATATGCAAATCAACACACTTCTACAATCAAAAAGTCAGTATTCAGAGATGTTGCTGGTACAACATATTATTTATTAAATTAACAACTTCAAAACAAACTGATTTGACAACATTGTGTGTGTGTGTGTGTGTGTGTGTGTGTGTGTGTGTGTGAGAGTGTGAGAGAGAGAGAGAGAGAGAGAGAGAGAGGATGGAAGTCCCTAGACATCAGGTCTGCAATGATGCTCCTGACCTATCTATCCCTAGGGACACACACAGAGACAGGGGTGCCAAGAAAGAAAATTAGTGGGTAAAAAGTGGCATTGAATTCAGTAATTGATTATCCTACAGAAACAGTAGATAAGTTGCATTATCTGATTTAATATTTAACGATATGATAAATTCAGCAGGCACTAGAAATTACTGGTAAACATTGTAATTCATAATAAGTAGGTGTTCAGACTAACAGAAATTGCACCATCATGTTGTGGGGTTGAACTGCATGGCCACAGGTAGCTGTTTCATCAACACATCTCCTTGGCTTAGTGAGGCAGTGGTTATAAGAGACAGAGGCAGAGGGAGAATATTACTTTACAGTCTAGGAATGAATTTTGTAAAAATATTGCATTAAATGGTAAATTATCAATTATCGATTGCACTGACACATACTCATTACCAAGAGACAGAGGATAAAACAAAAGGTAGCATGAACAACATAACCACTGAAGTGTATTCTGAAAAAAAAAATGTATATAAAAAAGGTATATATAATTATAGTAACTGTTTAATTAGAAAAGAGAACTTCCGATATACGGCTTATTATTCGCGTGATTTGTCGAGATGATTTGTTAAACAGGTAATTCACGTAGTGCCCCCTCCCTGTAGTAGTAAATGTAGTAAATGTAGTCATCAAGAAGCCTGAACTAAATCAGTGATACATTTAGTTTATATACATTTAGGCATTCATAGGCGGGCCTTAGAGGTGTTGACACAGTACACAGAGGTGACTTCCTTTGATCAGATACAGAACAGAGAAGGCAGGAAGTTTCCCCCAAATATAACACCTCAGCAGCCTGATATTACCAAATGGTTTTAGCACCATAGTTGTGGGAACTAAGACTCTGTCAACATCCCAAAGATAAGTCACGAGAACTAAAACTATGTCAACATCCTATAAACAATTTGAATTCAAAGAGGAGGAAGCTTAGTTTAAAGAATAACACAAATGGAATACCACTAAAGGTTTTTCAGTTTATATTTCTACAGTATTTAATACACGGAGCTGTAGATCACTGACAAGCTACACAATATCATGTTTACAATCGCATATGAATCCTATTTGATTGTGAACACAGTATTGCATAGCTCTGTATTAAATGTTGGTGATCTGAAAGCACATGATGCTCATGGAACCGGCTTTACTGACGAGATGTGCGTGACAATCACATACGATTTATCGTGCAGCCCTAATTTGAAATAATCTAGCACACATGTAATGCAGAACCTCTTTTATTGACAAAAACATTTTTCTAGACTAAAATAACATGTAAGAATACATATTCTTTTCTCTCAGATGCTGTGAAGAGGTGGAGCCCAAATGCTACGGACACAGCAATTGATGCAGCAATGGCAGAACACCTGAACCACACTCCAGGAAGAGCTGGGGGTGATGGATATAAGAAATTGACAGAAATTTGACAGACTCAAAACATTTACATGTGTGTTCACCTCATTTCAGTATTTTTGTTATTTGATTTATTTTAACAGTAATGCAAGACTGTTAGGGGAAAAATACTGCTACAAGAATAACACTCCTGGGAGAGCTGTTGGTTGTGGACTTTTGTTTGTTTTGTTTTTTACTTTTGTTATGTTCTTGTTTGAATAATGGTTGCTTAACATTAATGTACTTAGTCTGCCTTATGTGTATGTATAGTTAATTATTTGTAGTATATGTATAGTTAGATTTTCAGTAGGTTAGCTGTGTATAGGTTTAAAAATTGTTCATACGTCTAGTGTTGTATGTTTATATTTGTTTATTTATGTAGCACTGTGGTCCAGTGAGGCACGACATTTCGCTCCACTGTATGTCCACACATGTAGCGGAATGATAAAGCTCAACTTGACTTGATGTAAGTTAACTATGTTCAGCCGTTTCTATTGTCTTGTTCGAATTGTATGTATTTAACAAATGATTCACAGTAAATATGTTATTTTAAATTAGAACACTCTTTATACAAATCATGTGGTGTTGTTTGTAATCCTCACGTGGTTAAAACGTTGTATAGACGTTTAGGTCTGACTGGACCGATTTTGGACCTTTTTAGGACCTTTGAGCCTATGTTAAAAAGATGTGTAAATAAAGACATAATTGCCTTTAACGACGTTTCAGAGTGGGTGCGTGAATATTTCATATGCAGGCTTGTACTTGCACATTAATACATTAACAGAAAATATACATGATCCAGAAAACGACACATTTAAACGTCCAGGGACGTGTAGAAAAGGCGTTTAATTCATGGCCAGAAGACGTCAGAGACATCGGTTCAATTTTCATTTCGGATACATTTTCAACCATGACGGGACTTGTAGGAAGGACCTTTTCAACGGTCATTAAACGTCAAAATGTTTGCTGGGTTGTTGTCAGCGCTTCCCCGCGATTCCCATGAATAAAACAGCCTAGATATTAGATCGCTACATTATATTCCTCAGCAACGAGGTGGTAAAACCGCTGTTAAATGAATTTGTTGTTTGTAGAGAAAGATGCACAGACCCGCAGCAGGCAGGAAACACGCACATACAACTGTCCCCATTCGCGTCCGGTGGTTAGCATCCACGTCGCGCATTTAACGCACGGCAAATCGTTGATTATCCCTTACATATAAACCATTGCATATGATTTGTTCTTTCTTTCCACCAGATGGCACATTAGAGTTTAACTGTCCTTATTCTATTTTTGCTACACTCCTAAAATAAAGGAGCTTAACATTGCCGTAGAAGAACCTTTTTTTTTCTCTTTTGCCTAAATGGTTCCATAAAGATCAAAAAGGTTCTTTGTGGCAAAAGGTTTTTCAGATTATAAAAAGGTGAAAAAGAGATGGTTCTTCAAAGAACCTTTGACTGAATAGTTCTTTGTGGAACCAAAAATGGTTCTTCTATGACATTGCTTGAAGAACCTTTTATTTTTAAGAGTGTATCTATACTGCAGAAGTTGAAACATACTATACAATTTTAGTATTATTATATGTAGTAGTAGTATTTAAATGTAAATAAATTTAAAGGTAAACAAGTTTTTTCTAAGGTTAATTGCGGTAATAATTTTGTCATTTATGTCAGGATTGTTACTGAACTCTGTTTCAGTGATGACTGAAGGTAATTTTAGGTAAATTATAGGTAAATACTTAAATAAGTAGAAATCATCATGTCAGTTCAGTTTATCGGTTGGAGTTTTTATTTTTATTTATTTTTTATTTTTTTACAGTTTTTATAGTATTTTTCATTTTTATATTGTACGTTCTACGCAACATGACACAATCAATGTACATCTGCATTAATCGGACCAGAAAGGTATGTAACGCATCTTGAAATGTACTAAGAATGAGGAAGGGAAAAAAAACAAGCAAACTGGTTGATCAGGACCTGTTACAGTTCCATGATAAAAGCAGAAAGTTATATTTGTTTAGCTAAACGTGTACAGCGGCTCACTGACAGAAGGAAGACTGTCATATTTCATGAGAACATGAACCTGCTTATTATCATTTTAACATCTGAAGTCTTGAGGATGTGTGATGGTATGTTTGATTTTTTTTCATGTTTTAGTTGATTATATGTTTGAATACAGTCACATAAATAATACAACAAGCATGAAACTATCAGTGGCACTAAAAATCTTTATAAGTATTTTATGATACAGTTTAAGTTATTTTAACAAATTAATTGCTATTTTATTTGTTGGTACTAGAACCAAATCTGATAATTTTACATGATAAATGTCATGAAGTGTCATGAATCACTGATTTTTACATATGCAAAGTATGTAATGGGATTTTCCAGGGTTGATTGTGTATGGTCCCTCTGGTCCTCTGGTTGCTCCTCTGGGATCTTCAGTGGTTTTGCCCTGTTATATTGATGAACTCTTACTAATGGAGGATCTGGAGGTGGAATGGAGAAGAACAGACTCAGAGACTCTGGTTCATCTGTATCAAGATGGTGAGAGTCGAGCAGAGTCCCAGAAGCAGGATTATCATGACAGAGCTCATTTCTTTACTGATCAGATTCAACATGGAAACTTCTCCCTCCATCTGGACAATCTGACAGCTGAAGATAAAGGGGTTTACAGATGTACAGTTCACAGACAGCAGGATTCTGGAGAGACTGTGGTTGAAATAAAAGATGTTGGTGAGTAAAAACCTAATTCAAAAATTAAAAATGGCTGGGTTAAAAATAACCCAATTGATAACCCAGCACCGGGAAAATATTGGACAGAACACATGCTGGGTTAAAGTAACCCAGCATTCTGGTTTACACATTTTAACCCAGCAGGCTAGAATGTTGAGAAAACCCAAGATAAAGTATTTTTTACCATTAATGTGTTTGCATGTATGTTTCTGGGTTATTCTTGCTGGCTTATTATGATAATTTCACCTATGTTAACAATACAATCACAGATTAATAAATAATAAAGAATACATGTTATTTAGACTGTTAGCATTTGTTTTTAATGAAAAAAATACAGCTTCATTTCCATTTTCACCCTCACGAAGTCTTGATTAGGTTATACTGTCAATTCCAAACAATATTTCCTGTGTTTGTTTTCCCGTTACCGTCTCTGTCTGTTCCCTGGTTCCTGATCCTGTTTTGCCTGCCCCTCAACCCCTAACTTGCCTTTGGATTATCCTTATTAGCCCGCAACCTACCCTGACCTCCACGCTCGGATATTGACCACTCCCTGTTTGTCCTATGTTGTTCCTTTTTTGTTCCCGCCTGAACCTGCCTGTCTGACCACGATTACTGTTATTAATAAAGTTTTGCGAATGGATCCACCCGTGTCAGACTCCTACATTACAGAATATTTCGCCACCTACGGATCCAGCAACTTTAATCCACACCCCAGCTCATCCATGGATCCTGTCGACCAACTACTTCACCTCAAGCAAAATGGTATGTCCATTGAGGTTTTTTTCAGTGTTTTTCAGTGTTTCTGTGGTCTCATGTATTTCATGGACATATTCTATTTCGGCCTTGATGAACCACTCAAGTCCAGGCTTCGGTATGAGGGCCCACACTCATGCCTTTCAGACTTTATAGATTATGCCTTGTGGTGCGGTGACTCATCATTTTCTGTGGGTTTCGCGGAGGAGGAACGTGACACCACAGTAATGGCGGCCGCAGGACATTCTTGCAATCTAAGCGCCGTACCGGCTGCATGGGCCGCCCGTAAAATGGCGGCCGCACCGAAACGTGATCACAAACAGGTGGCCGTGCCGGTGCGCAATCACAAAATGGCAGCTGCACCCATGCGCGATTGTAAGATGGCGGCAGCGCCGAAACGTGATCACAAAGAAGCAAGGGGCATTTATCAGTTCATGGTTCCTTCCCCACATTCTCTCAGCCCTTCGTGTTACCATAGGTTTATATCTTGTCTGGAGGACAAGTCAAGTCAGCGCTCACAAGCATCCACTCTGCCCAGTCTCCTAAGTCGGTCAATATGGCCACCGCTGCAGAGTCTGTACCTGACAAGTTGGCTGCCCTTCCAGAGTCCGTTCCTGTCATAACCATCATTCCTGTTTCAAGTCAAGATACAGCTCTCAGTCCCAGAGTCAAGTCTAGCTTCAGCTGTTAATCTCAAGTCAAGCCAAGCTACAACCATTGTTCCTGTTTCCAGTTAAGTTGCAGCTGTTGTTTCAGAGTCAAGTGCAGTCACAACAGTCATTCCAGACTCAAGTGCAGTCACAGCTGTCGTTCCAGAGCCAAGTCAAGCCACCGCTGTTCCTCCAGAGCCAAATCAAGTCCCCGCTGTTCCTCCAGAGCCAAATCAAGCCACCGCTGTTCCTCCAGAGCCAATTCACGTTACAGCCGTTGCTCCTGAGTCAAGTGATGTTGCTGCCGCTGCTGCTCCTGAGTCAAGTGAAGCTGCTGCTCTTGAGTCAAGTGACGTCACAGCCACCACTGCTCCTCCCGAGTCAAGCCCCATTGCAGCTGCTCATCCCGAGTCAACCCCCGTTGCAGCTGCCGCTCCAGTGTCAAGTGATGTCGCAGCAGCTTCTCCTGTGTCAAGTCTCATCGCATCTACCACTTCTGAACCCTATCACGTCGCAGTTGTCGCCCGGAACCCTGTCACAGCACAGCTACACTCCTTGGACAAGATCAAGACACAGCTGCTGTTCTCAAGCCAAGTAACCTCACTATCTCTGTTCCTGAGCCAAGTCAAGTCAGAGCCGATGTTTCTGAGGCAGGTCAAGTCAGAGCCATTGTTCCTGAGGCAAGTCAAGTCAGAGCCACTGTTTCTGAGCTCCCGTCCTGTCTGCTCCGCCCTGGAGAGCGTCTGCTCTGTCTGCTCTGCCCGACCCGCCCTGGAGGGTGTCTGCTCCGCCTTACCCGCCCTGGAGGGCGTCTGCTCTGTCCAATCCACCCTGGAGGGTGTCTGCTCCGTCCGATCCACCCTGAAGAGTTCTCGTCCAGTCAGCTCCAGCCTGGAGGGCGTTTGCTCCTCCTGCTCCACCAGCTCCACCCTGGAGGCTGTTTACTTCACCGGCTCCACCCTGGAGGCTGTCTGCTCTGCCCTGGAGGCTGTCTGCTCCACCCTGGAGGCTGTCTGCTCCACCCTGGAGGCTGTCTGCTCCACCCTGGAGGCTGTCCTCTGTCTGTCCCCATGGACCTGGTCCCCCCTTCCACTGTCTGTCCTACTTCTGCGCTCTTTGGACTCAATGGACTCTATGGACTGTCTCGAGCATCTGGAATCCGCTCCTAAAGGATAGATTATTTATGAATTATGTTATTTGGCACAATTGTCTGCGAGAGACGTCATCTCCCAATACAAACACGCCCCATAGTATAGTCTCACCTCTGACATGGATTGACAGGATTCTGTATTTAAATATGACAGGCTCATTACTTGTAAGATATGTCAAAAACAAATGGGAATGCAAGATTTTTGATTCCGCATGTGGAAAAATGCAATTGAAAATATAATTCCTTTTCAAAATTGTCCAGAATATTCTTACCTGTCTATTAATTATACACATTTACATTTACATTTACATTTACATTTAGGCATTTGGCAGACGCTTTTGTCCAAAGCGACATACAGTTGGGAGAACATAGAGCGATTCTTCTTAAGGAGACAAACAGACACAGGCAGTGCTATAATACCAGATTTCAAGTGGTGCTTCAGACAAGTACAAGCTAGAAAGGGAAGGAATAAAGAGATTAATAATTTTTTTTTTTTTTTTTTTTTTATGGTAACAGCAAATAGAGTTGAAAGAGATGAGTTTTAAGCTGTCGCTTGAAGCTTGTCAGGGAATCAGCATTCCGGATAGGGGTAGGAAGATCGTTCCACCAGCCAGGAACAGTAAAAGAGAATGTTCTGGATAGTGATTTAGCACCTCTCTGTGATGGTACTACAAGGCGTCGCTCACTAGCAGATCTCAGAGTTCTGGAGGGGGTGTAGATTTGCAATAGCGAGTGCAGATAAGCAGGTGCAGTAGCTGTGGTTGTCCTATATGCAAGCATCAGAGTCTTGAACTTGATACGAGCCGCAATTGGGAGCCAGTGCAAGGAGATAAAGAGAGGTGTAACATGGGCTCTTTTGGGCTCGTTGAAGACCAGCCGTGCTGCTGCATTCTGAATCATTTGTAGAGGTTTGATTGTGCATGATGGAAGACCAGTCAAAAGAGCATTACAGTAGTCCAGTCTGGTGATGACAAGGGCCTGGACAAGAAGTTGTGTAGCCTGCACTGTTAGAAAGGGCCTGATCTTTCTGATGTTGTGCAAAGCAAACCTGCAAGTTCGAGTAGTCTTTGCAATATGATCTTTGAAAGACAGCTGGTCATCAAAGATGACACCCAGATTCCTGATTGAGTTTGAAGAAGTGATTGTGGAAGAGCCCAGCTGGATGGTGAACCCATGCTGTAAGTTTGGAATGCAAGGAAAAACAAGAAGCTCAGTTTTTGCCAAGTTAAGCTGGAGGTGATGTTCTTTCATCCACGTTGAGATGTCCGCCAAGCAGCCTGAGATCCGTGCAGGTACTGTTGGATCATCTGGTTGAAATGAAAGATGGAGTTGTGTGTCGTCAGCATAGCAATGGTAGGAGAAGCCATGTGACTCTATGATGGGACCCAGTGATGTTGTGTATATGGAGAAGAGGAGAGGACCAAGAACTGATCCCTGAGGAACCCCAGTGATCAGTTGATGTGTTTTGGATACCTCTCCTCCCCAGGTTACCGTGAATGACCTACCGGTGAGATAGGATTCAAACCAGCGAAGCGGAGTTCCTGTGATGCCCAGCGATGAGAGGGTGGACAGGAGGATTTGATGGTTGACGGTGTCAAAAGCAGCGGATAAATCAAGCAGAATTAGAACTGATGATTTAGAATCAGCTTTTGCTGTCCGCAAGGCTTCAGTAACTGACAGTAGCGCAGTCTCAGTTGAATGGCCCCTCTTGAAACCTGACTGGTTAGGATCCAGTAAGTTGTTCTGTGAAAAGAACAATGATACCTGGTTGAAAACAACTCGTTCGAGGGTTTTTGCTATGAATGGAAGCAGAGAGACCGGTCTGTAGCTGTCAAGAAGTGAGGTGTTCAGTGTTGGTTTCTTAAGCAGTGGGGTTACCCGAGCCTGCTTAAAAGAAGTTGGAAAAGTGCCTGTGAGGAGCGATGTATTTATGATGTGTGTGAGTGCTGGTAAGACAGTATACACATCACTGTGTATTTAACAGATGTCTTTATTTGTGCCAGTAAATAATTTAAACAGACAAGGTGCAAAACGCGTTTAAATTTAGCAGTGAAAATTTAAATACACTGGTGGTGATCGTTTGAATCGAATGGTTAAAATAGGAGTTTTGGGAGGTTGGAGTGGGTCAAATTTAATCTGAGGTGGCACAAATCAGATCGGAGGGGTACCCCTCGGTTGACACTGCATTCATATAATTTTTCGCGATTAAAATCATATTCCGAGTGTGAAGGGATCGGTGCTTCAGATCACTGCAGTGGGCTAAATGCTTAGAAGCAATTCAAATACACCTAACACTGTAACAAAAACTTTTTTTTTTTTAATTAGCATTCAGAAATTATTTTGCAGCTCAATATCTATTACAGTATGCAACTTAACTTAGAGATACAGATGTATAATTAGAGATACAGATGTATAATTCAGCTTTTGGGGGAAATAATTTTACTATTGTAAAGTGATTTTGCAATAGAGGAAAAGCACTAGAAAAGTTCAAATACTGAAAAATTGTAGGCTACGTAAATTTGGTATACACCACAATACAGTAAAAAATAAAAATAAAATAAAAAGTCAGTTAAGCATCATCTGCACATTTGGCTAAATTTCATTACAGTATACAGTACTATAGCAGTTACTTGGTCTTCTGACACTTTGTGAACTGAATAAATGGTTTGGGAAAATGGGCCTAACTACAATCAGCTATATTATGTAAACACAATCGAGAAAACCGCAATACGATGAATTCTTACCTAACTCTGCTATCAGTTTCCGTGATTGCGCATCTTCTTATTGATTCCATGTTATTGTTTCATCGGATATGGCAAAAAGGCCTATCCATGATAACAGTGGAGTGAGTGGTCAGAGAATCAGATCACCAAACAATTAGGCGATGAATCTCAGACATATCCGGACGGGATTAGATTTCTCAGAGGACTCTGAGTTAGCCGAGAAGCAGCATTTATCTGATTCACGAACAAAACAATAATGAACTGATTTGTGTTTTTGACTGAAAAAGAACCAGTTCCTAAAATAGTAATGTAACGGTGCCAAGTCTCAACCCTACGATATTCCCCTTAAGATTCAGCTTTTTTGTTTTATTTTAATTCGGGCGCCAGGTAAATCGAAATCTACCGCCAAACTTAAGCTCGGGAACCAGGCTTAAACTTATATTTCCGGTACACAAGGATGTGTAAATGCATACGGCGATAGATTAATAAATGTATAAACTTAAACTTGTTCACATAAACATCACTGCACAAGAAATATAGTTCAAAGTACTTATTGTATTGTTCTTTTCAGCGAATCAGCAAAACATTTCACAAAAGGTTGTTTCAAATAAACATCGTAGTCATCACAACATCATATCTGGATAACCCTTAATCTTCGTATTTGTGCAAGGAACTCAATTAACAGTCCATAAATTCACAAATCCTTGTCATCAAAATGTCCATGAGAGCTTTAGCAAAGAAATATCACGTTCAAAATGCCCATGAGAGCTTTAGCAAAGAAATATCATGTTCAAAATGTCCATGAGAGCTTTAGCAAAGAAATATCACATTTTAGTGACGTCCGTAAGCGAAGTCACAAACACAACATCAATTCGAAACAAAAGAAAACAATAAAGACAGCGCAGCTCACCCTGAGCCTTGAATGCCCTTGAATGCTTGTTGTGGGTTTGTGAATGTGAAAGTGCGTTTGTGTGTGTGTTCGTGTGTATTTGTGTGTGTTTTGTCTGTAAGCGGCCACTGGATGGAAGCACAGGGGAAAACTCTTGAGGGAAGCTTGGCTGGCGTGAAAAGTTTGAATGAGTACCTGAGGTGAGACGTAAGGAACAACAGGCAGCGTGAGACGGCGGTGGTTGATCCGAGGATCCGTTTCTGACGAGGCGGTGAGTAATTCCTTCTGGTAAGTTTCGTCTGTTATTCGTTCCTCTTGGAGATTCTTTGCAGTAAAGGACGATTGTGTGAGAGAGAAACGTGATCGGTGACAGTCGACTTGATCGTGAAGTTTCTGTCAGCGTGCACTCTGACTTCGTTGACTTGACCGTAGTCTCGCGTAACCAGACCTTCAGACTGACGGCAGAAGGTCTGGAATCTTTGGCCGCTTTGAATGGCCAAGGCCCGCCCATTGGGCCATATGACTGACAGGTAAAACAACCAATCGCGTTTCATTTTGTGCCGCGTCATGTTTAGGGGCGTGGAAATGTCGCCACAATAACAGGCCGATGTGTGAAACTCTCTGACATATTTTAAAGATTCTATGCCGTGAACTTGACATTTTTCACATTCTTTTGAAAGTCTAGCCTTTAGTTGATCCTAATAGGCGCTCGTCATCACAGTTGTAAATACGACGACTTTCTCATTTGTGAGGGAGCTGGGCGCCATGGCATTTTTGTTTCCAGGCGGAACGTTAAAGAACGCGACACACGTGTCTCCCGGAAATCCCTTATAATCTAACCAATCCTGAGACAACTTCGAAACTCCTGAAGTGTTTCCAGATAAGTGTGCCATATGCATCAGACGTTTAGCCAACTTTCCGTGGGTGTGACGTCTGAGGCTGAGACTAACTTGACCGTGACTCCATCGCCTAATCACCTCTTTCACTGTGTACACTCTGTATCAGTCCGGCTTGACTGTGGTAGCATACTCAGTATGCAGCTTCCACCTCGTGTGTGGCTTGTTACCTCGGAAACTCTTTTACCCACCCACCTCCCTTTATCGTCCTTCCTTGTCATTTTGTCTCACCTAATTGGTTAATACTAATCCAGTTCACGTGCTCACAATTTAAAACTGTGCGGGACCAACCAGGACCGTCACAGTAATTTGTTAATGAAGCTGACTACACTGCGTGCTATGTGCGCATGCAACTGCCGTGCAGTTTATCGAAAGACGTGTTTTTGCCGTTATTTGTATGCCATGGCCACGGCTGAAAAGTAGCACATAAAATACTGCTTACATTTAGATTTTATTCCTTGATAATTCTGGGGTGGCAGGTGGGGTGGCACAGCAAAGTGACCCAACACACTCAGCCCAGCATTTTGGGTTAAAAAATAACCCAGCATTTTTAAGAGTGTGTATATTAATTTAAATATTTTATGCTCCTAATATTTTGTTTTTCCAGAGCGTTTGCTAGTATCAGGCTCAGATGAGTCCATATCTGCATCTGTGGGTGAGGACATCACTCTGAACTGCTCTGTAGACTCTCATATCACACCTGAACACATTGAAGAGGTTTCATGGAAGAAAACAGATGAAGATGAAGATATTCTGGTTCTGCTCTACCAAAACAACAAGGCTTTACCAGATTCTGCACATGAGCGATACAGAGACAGAGCTGAGTTTTTCACTGATGAAATCCTCAAAGGAAACTTCTCTCTCAGACTGAAGAGTGTCAGAACTGAGGATAAAGGAGTTTACATGTGTCAAGCGTTTGCTGGAGGACTTTCAGCCAATGCAACTGCAGTACTGGAGAGACTGGGTGAGTCCCAGAAATAAAATTCTGACATATATTTGAATAGAAACACAATGGCAAGGAAGGGACCAATCCACTGATCTATAATAGAGATAATAAATATATATATATATATATATATATATATATATATATATATATATATATATAGATCAGTGGACCAGCCCTAAAAAATCCAGGAATCAATGAGAAAATTCAGTGAGAATAGAACTGCTATGTGTGTTTCACAGGTTTTTCTGTTTCACACATAATGGTGTTGATTCTCTGTATTTCTGCATCTGTATCTGCACTTCTGCTCTGCTGGCTGATCTACTGCAGATCATCTAATAAAGGTTTTTAATGTCATCAAAATCCAATTTTTTAATTATCCAATTTTGATTTGTTTCATTCCTAACTGATGGTGTTTTTGTATCTTTACTCTAGTTTTGCAACTTCAGGTTTTGCTGGTGTTTTGTCCAAACATGAGTTTGTTTTTTGCATTCATCCTCTGGGGTTTTGCTGAGGGTGAGTATTTCAGTAGAGCAGATGACACTAGTATGACATAAGCATGATGTTAGATTTTAACACCATCTGTATATCAGCTTTATTACCCAGATACATTAAAGTGAATTTCAGTGTTAAATGTTTTCATAATGTATCAGTGGACCTGTCGTGGTCAGACTAATGAAAGTTCAAAATTAGTTTTTCTTTCTTCCAGGTATTAGTAAATTATATCAGGTGTTTTTCATTAAACTCCTATTGTGTTTCAGGATCTCTGCACGAGACTGTCTCCTGCTGTACTGTTTACTTTATAAGGCCCCTGATGTTGTTTTGGGCTGCACCGTATTTAAAAGAATTTCCAGGTTTATTTCTGTTAATGTGGATTTTTGGTTTTGTAATATATATATATACATATGTATATATATATATATATATATGTAGTTTTAGTATATTAAAATGTGTTTAAAACCATGGATAGTATTTTAAATTGTTTAATCTTTTTATTTTCACAGATGTTATTAGAAGATGGATAGACTCTTCAAGTATTGATATACAAATTTCTACTTTTACAGTATTGTTTTTTTCAGGTCAGTGATTTGAAATTGTACCACAATACTTTATTTTCATGGTCATTAATGCACAATAATATTTACTGTTGGTCCATTAAAAAGATATAAATTGCTCCGTGTTATAAGATGAGCTGTGATATTGTCTGTTGTAATGTGCATATGGGACATTTTCAGGACATTAATTGTCCTGCTTTTGAGCATTAGGTAAATGTGTTGAGATAAAAATTGGTTTATATGTGTGTTTGCTATAGTTCTTCTCAGACGCACCTGGTCAACAATTGTACAGTATACAGAAGCTGATAAAGCAATCATAACAGCTCTCTTTGTGTTAATGCTTCTGCTGTGTCTCATTAAAGTCATTAAAGGTAGGAGCATTTGATAATAAGTTGATTATTAAAGTATTAAACCAGTTTTCAGTGATGATTTCATCCATCATGAGTCTTCAGCCCCTTTAGTTGATGTAGTCTTGTGACTTTTTTCGTATTGTTCATTCATCTTTGCAGTTGTATACAGTATGCAATATTTATGTGTGTTTTGATCATGAATTTTGTGTTTAGGAATAACTAACATCATTGTGGAGAAGAAGTCAATCAATGTAGAGACTGGTAAACGGATAAGTCATGTGTTACAGGGTTGGGAGATTCTGAGCTGTCGTGTTTTGCCTTTACTACAGTTCATTCTTGTGTTCTACAGTTTTGGAGCTGCTAAACGAGGTAACTTTTTAGACTCATGAGATATAAAAGATATAGAACTATTCCTGCTTATAACACATTACATGTGCAAATTGCAATGTGATATTTATGATCAGAGTTGCAATAATCACATTTACACTCATGGTGCACAGAATAGACTTAATATATTTATAGGGTTATAACTTTAGATGTGTATGTGTTAATGTATCTAGCAGTAAAGCCCAATGTATTTTCCTTATATTTAGCATTTTTTGTGACTGGAGCTTTACCATTGATCGTGATGCTGTCAGATCAGGAATGGTACCTTACATGTCTACGATTCTGTGAGTATGCTTTTGTTGTAACTGAAGAAGAATATACTTTTCTCTATAAATGTACACACCCCACTGCTCTACTGATCATGTGCTTGTTACTCCACTATATATATATATTATACATATACAGGTGCAGCTCAAAAAATTAGAATATTGTGAAAAATTTAATTTTTTATTGTAACTTATTTTAAAAAAGATGAAACTTTCATATATTCTAGATTCATTACATGTAAAGTAAAACATTTCAAATTTTTTTTTTTTTTTTTTTTTTTTTTAATTTTGATGAGACAATCATTGACACCCTCCACAAAGAGAGTAAGTCACAGAAGGTCATTACTGCATTACATTAGCAGTGCCACAGGCTGATCACTTCCATGCCACACTTCACTGAAGTTATAATTTGTGCTAGGAGCAAGTCATTTGCTGTAATATGTGCTGCCAACCAAGTATTGAGTGCATAAATTAACATATTTTAATAAATGTGAACTTTTCTGTTTTGCAGATCCGTTTTTGATTGATCTTAGGAAATATTGTAATATTTTGAGATACTGGATTTTTGGCTGATTTTTGACTTTCATGAACTATAAGCTCTAATCATCAAAATTAAACCAAAAAAAAAAAACTTTTGAAATATTTTACTTTACATGTAATGAATCTAGAACATATGAAAGTTTCAGTTTTTTAAATAAGTTACGATATTTTATATATTTATACAATATTTTCACGATATTCTAATTTTTTGAGCTGTGTGTGTGTCTGTATATGTATATGTATGTATATGTATATATTCATATATATATATATATATATATATATATATATATATATATATATATATTCATATATATATATATATATAACCTCAATATGTTTCTTCCAGGTTCAGATTGGATTGGGAAAATAATACGATTGGTTATCATGGTAGTTGTAAACGCAGCTGTTTTCCCCTTGCTCTTTCTATACTTCAAAACACTGGAAAATGAAAAAGGTATGATTACATTCCTTATATTATCAGGCCTATGTAAAAGTATTTACTCCCAATGTTTTTGTGTGTGTGTGCTGCATGGGTCATGTTTCTCATTTCTCAAATTTCTTTTTTTTTTTTTTACAGATCGCTTTGCATTGGTCTGCATGGCTAGCCTTATCCAGGTGCTGACGATGATGCGCTTTTCAAATGATTATCTGGGTAGAGTATCGATGTTTCCTCACCTTTATGTGTTTTTCCTCATGTTTTTGATGCTGAGAAAGCTGGAGGATTTAGTTCAGTTCAGTCTGCTTTCTGAGACTTAATGTTTGATGTTTTTGCAGCCAAATAGGAACACTGATTTAAACTCATGATCTGTGTCTCTCTTTGTTCCAATGTCGATGTGATCATTATCTAAAATCTCAAATGCTTCTTCGATGAGATAAAAACAGATCTGTTGTAGGCAATCATTTGTAAGAGTGTTATGTGTTTATTTTATGATTCTAAGAAAATGCATTCTGGTCATTTATAGAGATTGTTTTCCAATTACCTAATTAATCAATTTAAATAGTAAATTCTATTTTTAAATATTCATCTTACATTACAGATTTCCCGCGTGTCCATATTTTGTACCTGTTCGGAGCAGTTGTTCTTGTTCTAGTGAACTCTGCTGGACTGATGACAGAACTGATCCTGCAAGCAGGTGAGAAGACAATTTACCTGTAGATCAGAAGAGAAAAAAATATCACACGACCTGGAGTTCATTCTCGAAAATGCTCCAATGCGGCTAAACTAAGGCAAATGTGAGATTGCCACAACACCACAGTGAAAGCCTCTAGTTACTGAAAGTGTTTAGTACATAGTTAACAGTCACTCTTCAGTTTAAAAAAAACTGTGTGCTTAACCAGATTGTCTTTGTTTAATGTTGTATTTCTTTTGAAGATCTAAAGATCTAAAATTAAAGATCCTAAATTAAAGATGAAATATGCAAAAAAAAAAAAAAAAGAAAGAAAAAAAAAAAGAATCACATACATTTTCACAGCTCCTCGGGTTCATTTTTGTATGTTTCTTAGCTGTAAATGTCACATTTATTATATTAAAGACCTGAAGAACTGTGAAAAGCAGTCAAACTAATGTAAACATAAAGGTTTTGGCTGTTGTACATCTGTTCTCAGTAAACGGTGAACGTACAGTGGAGGATCTGAGAATGGTCGTCTTCCCCTCTGAATGCCTCTTTATCTTAATCGGCATGGCTGTAGAAATATTCACTTTTTGTGAGTATAAACTGGATTTGTCACTTGTTTGCAGTTTAAGTTACTATTGTACTGTGGTGCCTCTTAAATTTGAAAGCTTTTCATTCCAGCTTTATGCATGCAGTCATTTGCATATAGGAAGGAATCTGAAGAAACATTTCTTAAGCTCCTATCAAACTGTTATTTTAAATGAAAAAACACTTTTGTTTTTACAGCTCATCATAGTAGAATTAAATAACTAGACCACTGAGTGTTTCACATGAACACAATAGAAGTAAAAGTGAGTTTAGTCACATTCTGACTGACTTTTTAAATTCCATTTTCTCTCTTTCTGCTCCTGTCACAGCGAGGACAGTCAACAAACAGTAAGTCTATTTACATTTAAGCTGTTTTCCTGTAATACTTGCAGTAAATGCTGGTTTGCATTAATGTGGTTGTTAATAAGACATCATTCAGTTCATAATGTTCCATGTTACGGTAATATGTGCAGTAAATTGTGTAAGTGAAAAGTGTTTATTTTCCTTAATGCAGAATGAAGCAAAAGAAAAACAAAGATGACAAATATATACATAAACATGACCCTGAGGTGAGACGTCACATGTATTTTAAAATTAAAACTATAATTATTATATATCATTTATATTATTATTATTATATATAAAAAAAATTGATTAAGTATAATTAGAGTAATTTAAAGTATAAAATCTTGTCTTGAACACAGAAAACAGCAGAGTTTTGTGAAATGGACCCTTTACCTGCATTACTTGACTGTGAGGCATTGCCAGCTAGTAAAGACAGTGTCTGTTAGACACATCTTTTACAACTTTATTTGTTGTAAATTTTTAAAAGTGAATATTTAGAACAAGTGTCTTTTGCATATAACCACAAACGTTAATCTGTCTCTGAACATAGACAAATTCCGTCTGAAAAAATCTTTGAATGTCATACATTTTACTATATTATTATTATTATTATTATTATTATTATTATTATTATTTAATTCATAGTGTCATATTTCTATCCAGTAATTTGCAGTGAAGTTATAAACCACCAGCAGACAGGACACATACTTAAATTTGATTATGAGGTAGAAATATTTTTATTTTGATAAAATGCTTTGTGAAGTTTTTATTTTTTTTATGTGCTGTAAATATTATTAGTAGTAGTAGTATTTGTATTTTTCTTTTTTCAAGTTCTGTTTTGATATTTTGTCATCCTTTGCACTTTTTGCTGTTTCAATGGATATTTTTATGAAGTGTTTTATAACTGTTTCACTGTTTACATTTATCTGAAAAGGCTAATATGTTGTTTATTATTTCCTTTGTTTCCTTTCCTTTGTGAAACCTTACCCCATGTGTGACATGTCCCATTAAAGGTTAATATGTCTTAAATGAATTGTATCTTTTCTTTTCTAAGGAAAAAAAAAAAGTTACGTTATGATTATTTGTAGACAAGATATTAGATTAGATTAGATTAGATTAGATTAGATTAGATTAGATTCAACTTTATTGTCATTACACATGTACAAGTACAATGCAACGAAATGCAGTTTAGGTCTAACCAGAAGTGCAATAAGAAGTAAAGTGCAGGATATAAGTTAAATAATTTAAATGTAGATAAAGCGTTCTATGGTAATAATTACAGATGGATACATACTATGAACATAATATACAGATGGTTATGTACTATAGGCAGGAATTACAGATGGGATATTTACAGATGGGATATTTACAATGTAGTAAAATGTGCAATGAAGTGCAGTGTATATTAAATACTGAATAGAATATTAAATACTGCAGGTGAAATTTTGATCAGATGTTCATCCGAGGTAACAGTGCAGTGGATTGAGTAGTGAATTGCAGTATAATATATGCTGCAATTATACAATGATTGAGAGTGAAGACAGACAGGTAGTGCAAATGAGCATTAGAATAGTGGTTTTAAAGTCCCTTAGTGCATATGAGTGATCATGTAGTGCAAATACAAGTTAATAGTGCAAATACAAAGGTTATGGTTGATTAAAGAGGTATGAGGAGGATGAGGGAAGTGAAGGTGTGAAGGAGATGCAGTGGAATCAATGAGGGGCAGAGTTCAGTAAGGAGACAGCTCTAGGAAAGAAGCTGTTCCTCAGTCTGCTGGTTCTAGTCCGGAGGCTCCTGAAGCGCCTGCCGGAAGGCAGGAGAGAAAACAGTCTGTGGGCGGGGTGAGAGGAGTCCTTAAGAATACTGCGTGCACGACGCAGGCAGTTTTTCCTCTGCAAGTCTTTGATGGCAGGGAGTGGAGTCCCAGTGATGCGTTGGGCAGTTTTCACCACCCGCTGCAGTGCTTTTTGCTCCGCAACAGAGCAGCTTTCATACCAGACTGTGACACAGTTGGTTAGTATGCTCTCTATTGTGCAGCGGTAAAAGTTCACCAGGATGGCTGGGGACATCTGATTTTTTTTCAGTGTCCTCAAGAAGAAGAGCCGTTGGTGGGCCTTCTTGACCAGGCTGGAGGTGTTGGTGGTCCAGGACAGGTCTTCTGAGATGTGGGTCCCCAGGAACTTGAAGCAGGAGACACGCTCAACAGCCATCCCGTTAATCTGGATGGGATCATGTGTGCTTCCTCTCTAATGGGATCATGTGTGCTTCCTTCCTAATTTCTGTACTTGCGCATATACAGGCAAGTACAGAAATTAGCCTTTAAGAATAAACAGAGAAATAGTATTGATTATTGGAATGTAAAGGAATAAATACCAGATTAGCTGGGGAGAGATTTAACTTGCCAGCTTCAGAAATATGAGGAAATGCGGAGGAGGGGAAAAAGCGCATCTGTTTACATACCTGGCAATCATTCAACTGAATCAACCATTCCAGGAGACAAAGTATGTGTTGTGGATAATACAGCCATTCACACAGATTTTAGTTAATCATTTATTTATTTATTTATTGCTGTTTCGATGACTCCCATTGCAGATGCATTTAATTTTTTTCTTCACTGTGATGTTTACTTCATCAGAACCTGTTTATCTGGATTATCTGCAGTTCAATACTCTTTCTCAAAGACAGAAAATAATCAGGTTTAAACATATTGCTGTCATGCACCAGACTGTTCACTTTACAGAAATTATAATGATTTCAAGTAAACATGGAGCTGCTAATGTTTATTTTTGTGGAAGTAATTCAAGTCATATCTGGCGGTATGTACATATTTTTTCTCTCTTTAAGCTAATAATGGAGACAACCCATAAAATAAAGCTTTCCAATAGCTTTGGACAGTTTTGTTGTTTGATTTGCAAAATGGTGATGAGATTTGTATCTATCTTATGATTGATTTCTCAACATTCTAGTTTGATATCATAAGAAGATTTTTGGTAGTCTGTGGTTTAGTCAACCTTAAGTAAGTTTATCTTCATGAAGCAATCATGCAACCTTGAATCACCTGTATGTTATGGAATTTAGTTCTTGTAGTAGTAGCTTTACAGAAACTGATTAGATCTTACTCTGATTTTATTGTTTGCTGTGATGCCTTTTGTTTTTCTCAGGTTATATTTCCTAGTCACATGATTTGACCCTATATGCAACTACATACACAAGACTCATTTAATTTCTCTCTCTGTTTTTTTATCCTCTGGTGCTCAATCAAATACATTTTGTTAGAAAGTTAACTTAATATTTTATGAAATATGCTGATATTTCGCTATCCAGACCATTTAAAAGTGTCAGGATCAGATGAGTCCATATCTGTTGCTGTGGGTGAGGACGTCACTCTGAGCTGCTCTGACTGACTCTCACATCACACCTGAACACATTGAAGAGGTTTAATGGGGGAAAAAAAAACAAAACAAAAAAAAAAACAGATGCACGTAGAGATATTCTGGTTCTTCTCTACCAAAACAATAAGACTCTTTCAGATTCAGCACATGAGCGATACGGAGACAGGGTTGAGATCTTCGGAAACTTTAACGTGTCAAATGCTTCATGCCACACCCTTGGACCGGGTCGTTTCCCGCGAACGCCACCAGAGGGTGTCCATTTATTTGATGAAATATATTATACTGTAAGCAAACAACCTGAATACATTTTCCAAGAAGTGTTCAGAGTTTTTTTATTACCATTTTTGCTGTTTTGTTGTATTGGTGTAGTTGTATATGATATGTGATTAAATTTTATCATCACTCTCATAAACCACACTGGTTAAAAAAAAAAATGCATTAAATGTTTTACAAAATATTGTTTTCGTAACCCTAAATTATTTCTGCATGTGTATTTATATTTTGTTTGTTCATCTGTTTAGTAATTGCTGTTTTTAAATTTTCTCTCTTCCAGTTCTGTTTAAATCTGCCTGGGACAAAAGCCTATATTACACTGGATTTGAAGGTGTCACAATAATAGTCCTCTTTGTGATTGTGCTTCTGCTAAACCTCATCTATATTGTTTTATGTAAGTATTTCTAGTACCAGTGGCATGTATGTGCATGTGAAAATGTTTTGTCAGATTAACACAAAAATATATATATATAAATATATAAAACATATATATCTGACCTAATTAGATCAGTGGTCAGATCTAATGTAGTTAAGTTGATTAAAACAGTTTAAGAATTACTTTTATTTATTTTGTTGTAATTAGTCTTTACCACAATAAATATACAGTAAACAGTGATTAAATTGCTGCCCTAAAGCATCAGTCGTTAATGTGAATTTCACAAACACTTTTGCAATAAAACAATTTTGTCACTTCTGCACAGTTTTAACTTCTGTTTCATGGCATTAATTCAAAATTATATCAAATGTTTGGATCCTTTAATTCATTGCTGTTTTTTTTTTTTTTTTTCTTGTTGGGAAAAAAGGAAAAAGGAAAAGAGTGAGATTGGTGAGATTCATCTGGAAATTAAGACAACAGATTATTCAAAAAATCAAATGAAGTGAAATCTGTCTTGGATATTTCAAATGTTAATATATATATATATATATATATATATATATATATATATATATATTTTTTTTTTTTTTTTTTTTTTTTTTTTTTAATGCATAGCAATTTAATTTGATTGGCACAAATTACTGTCAGAAAAATAGTCCATGTTTTTATTAGCTTAAAAAGTAAATCAATGATTTACCACTATGATTTATGCAGTGAGACTTCATGTTTGTTTTTCATTTAATTGTGTGAATCTGTTAATGCCTGTTACACTTGTTAGTAATTTTTTTACCAGTTGTTGCATTTTTACCAGTTTTTCTCAAACTGACAAGATACGACTGGAATCTTACATGTGGGAAACAGATGCACTGTAAGTGTTTGAATTATGATATGATCCCTGATATAAACACGTACAGAAATCATTATGTGATTGCAGTGTTATCAGAATATAATTCACTAGTACCCATGTTTTTTTTAATCTGCACAAATATCTTATCTTTAATGGATTTGACCATAGAGCTGAATGAGAGTAAAATATTTTCAGACTAAAAATATGTGTGCAATTGTTGTAGACATCTGTAAGATGTACAGTACAGTATGTTATGTTATGTATATATTATGTTAGATCATACAATGTATGATCTAAATCTTAACTCATCTTAACTCTGTGATATGCATTTTTTTCAGGTTCACTTTTGTTCATGAGATCAGTTTGGTTAATTCTCATGTCACTGGTCAATGCCATCATGGTTTATTTCTACACCATAGCACTGGAAACTGAAAAAGGTACTACAATAGAAAATACTACATTAGGAACTTCCAAACATACCTTACATTTATGCTGAATGTTACTAAAAAAGATACAAGTCTGTCATTTAATTAACTGACACATTAAAGAAAATATTACTCAGATCTGATGTGTTTGTTGAGATCGTATTGGATGGGCCTGTATGATTGCATTTCTGCAATTACTGTGGGCATTGATAAGATTCACATGGTCATTTAAATGGGGTACAGTATTAATCATCTGCTCTGATCATCTTCATAATTATGTCACAATGAAACTATTATTTTTCAAAACTCATTTTGTTTCAATTATTTATAAAAGGTTTTTTGATGCAGTTCTATTGTCAAGATACTAGTGGATACATTTACTAGAACAATGAAGGAATTAAATCAAACCCGCAAATAACTGCATAAGTATACTGAATTTACAGTGTACATTTCTGTAATTATAGTGTACCTATAAAGAACGAATGTGTAGGTATAAGGGAACAATGTATTACGTTTGGATAATAAGGGGGTAACAAACCAACCTGCAATAATCAACCTGCAACGAACCACGTAAGTAAACTGGAGTTACAGCGTAACTATTTTGTAATTATAGTGTACCTATTCAGTACATCCGTGTAGGTATACGGGAATAATATGCGACGTGCAATACATTGACGAGTCGAACAACCAAAGACTGACACACATGATGACACATGACATGATCAGATAATACAACTACACATTCCCATTATTTCAATATACCACATTCACCTTCCCCATGAAAAGTTAAACAACACCTCCAAATTTAAAAATATGCCATATATATATATATATATATTTTTTTTTTTTTTTTTTTTACTTAGTCTCTATGTTACGTGTATCTGTGTGACATTCACATGTGTGAATTGTCTCTTCATAAACTGTTACAAGATGCACCTAATCAATCAAGAATTTATCGAGAGTTAATTAGTTATTTAAAGGTAACAGGACTGATCAATAGGATTTCGTTTTTTTTTAAAATTATTATTATTATTTATTTTTTTTTTTTGATTAATATGTAAGTAGGTTTTGGTTTAGAACTTCCTATCCATTATGCGCTTCACACTCCTTTCCAGTAGGTGGCGGGAATGCACCTTTGAGTTGGTTGCCAACCGCCATTAAATCAGAAAAGAAGAAGAAGAATGGCGCTCTCTCTCTCTTCCTTTCTCAGGCACTTCCATTGTTCCTGCGGGCGTCTCTTTTGTCGCCTCTTTGAGGCTATGTTTTTTTTTTTGTTCTTATGTTAGTTTGTAACTTTGTGGTTTAATACGCAACATTCTTTTTTTTTTAATTAGTAGCGGGTAGAGAATTTGTTTATTTATTTATTAGTTCACGTTTTGTTTAGTTTAGTAAGAGCTGAGTGAGGGAAGCGAGAAGGGTCTGTCTGCGGACTGCAAGACAGGGGCGTAACATGAAGGAGGCGTAACTTGTAGCAGGAGGCGTAACTTGAAGTTGTCCACATCTCACAGCAAGAGAGGGGCGTAACATGAAGGAGGCGTAACTTGTAGCAGGAGGCGTAACTTGAAGTTGTCCACATCTCACAGCAAGAGAGGGGCGTAACATGAAGGAGGCGTAACTTGTAGCAGGAGGCGTAACTTGAAGTTGTCCACATCTCACAGAACCACGCGAGATGTCGAAACGAGATGTTGTCGGCAAGATGGCTACTCGCATAGAGATAATGGTAAAATAAATATTCCTGGGATAAGTTTTAATTTAAGTGCAAATATCGTTGCATGCAGTAGTTTCTGTAGTTGACAATCCATGCAATCTCGGCATTCTGGCTTTCATGTATTGTTTCCTATTAAGAATAATATATGGTATTCTACATAATGCCTAACGAAATAGTCAAACTTGTTTAACTTCAAGTTACGCCTCCTGCTACAAGTTACGCCTCCTTCATGTTACGCCCCTGTCTTGCAGTCCGCAGACAGATAGTATTGAGGGAAGCAGCGGTCCGGAAGACTTGCATGTTTTATTTTAAATTCGGAAGCCAGGTAAGAACCTTACTCCAAGAACAGGTGTAGTTGGCCGTTGTTTTCTTAGCTTCCTACCCGCGAACTGATGTTATTTTGTTGTTATAAATATTGTTTCTTACTTGTACATATGTTTTGGGGATTATATATTGTTGAATTTTGTTATGAAAATAAATGGAGGGATCTCTAAATTCACTTCTCATTACTCACTGTGACTTTTTTATATGTTCGACCTGTATCCTGTATTTGTGTTTTATCTAACGAGCTCTAAACTGGTTATAGGTCGTAACACTCTGGTTATAGGTCGTAACACTGTGGAATTTTAATAGTTCGTTTAGAACGTCGCAAACCCACTGGACTTGCAACCAAAAGTTCAGGTGGTTCCGGTAGTACCTCCTCAGATACACTTGTTGATTTCCCAGCCAGCACAGAATCTTGAATCTCGTTAGGTTCTTGTTCAGTAGTCTCTTTTTCACAGATCTCAGAAGAAGAACTGCGTGTTCTCAATTGATCACCATACTGTCTATATACAGTGTCCGATAATGGGTCACGTACCTTTTAAGACACAGGCCCTGTCTGTTGACTCCAGATAACCACTTTGGATCTCCTCCTACTGTACTACGAAAAAACACAGAATCATCCACAGCAAAGGATCTTTCTCTTGCTTGATAATCATTTAGATTTTTCTGCATGTATTGTTTCCTGCAAACAGTTTCATGAATGTTAGGTTTCAGGAAATCCAGTCTTGTGCGAATATGCCTCTTCAGAAATAAATCAGATGGTGATTGGCCTGTAGTACAATTAGGGGTTGTGCGAAAACGCAATAAAAACAAAGATATTTTATCATCAATGCACATTTGTTCATTACTCAGTTTCTTCATACCCCTTTTAAACATCTGGACATACCTTTCCGCCAATCCATTGGTTGCTGTGTGTTTTGGTGCACTAGTGGTATGTAAAATACCATTTTGCTTCACAAATCTTTGAAATTCATCAGAAGTGAAAATAGTTGTATTGTCAGTCACTATTTGTTCAGGTAATCCATATGCAGAAAACAATCTTTTCAATCTAGTAATTATAGCTTGAGAAGTAATTTGTGGCATGCAGAAAACTTCTAACCATTTAGAATAAGCATCAACAATAATCATGAACATGTTGTTCAAAAATGGACCAGCGAAATCTACATGCAACATTTTCCAACACTCCCCCGGGAACTCCCATGGATGAAGAGAGACTTGACTTGGCATTTGTTGCTCTTGTTGACAGATTGCACATTTTTTACAAACTCCTTCGATATCCATATCAATTTTTGGCCACCACACAAATTTGCTTTCATTTTGACAATGCCAGGGTGTCCTAAATGAATTTCATGTAGCACTGATTTCTGCAATTTAAAGGGTACAATCACTTGTGTGCCCCATAGCACACATCCCTGTTCCACTGACAATTCATCTGTTTTGGTATGGAACACTTTCAGATTTTCAGGCACTTCAATTGGCCAGCCTTCCATAACATAACAAAACACCTTAACAAGCTCTTGATCTGTTCTCTTGCAATCTGTGCTCCATTAAGAGGAGCCTCTTGTAGATGGTTAATCAGGAGATTGTTGATAAATACTGAAAAGGTTTCCGTTCCTATATCTGTAGTTTCAGGTAAAGGAATTTGTGATAACCCATCTGTGTTTCCATGATCTTCTGCCTTCTGATAAATAATTTGGTAATCATATGCTGACAGAATTAAAGCCCACCGCTGAATGCGAGCAGCAGCCATCGTTGGAAAGTGCTTATGCTCACCAAACAGGGTCAATAAGGGTCTATGATCAGTTATCAAGTTGAATAATCTTCCCCAAAGAAACTGATCGAATTTCTTTACTCCATAAATCAGACTCAAGGCTTCTTTCTCCATTTGCGAGTATTTCTTTTCAGCAGAAGATAAAGTTCGTGAAGCATATGCAGTGGGATGTTCCTCACCATTTGGCATTACACACTGCAGAACTGCTCCGATTCCATAAGCTGAAGCATCACATGCTAAAGGTAACTGCTCGTAATGTACTAGCACTTTGTCATTAGTCAGCAATTCCTTACACCTGTTGAAGGCTCCTTGTTCTTTTTTTCCCCAGTGCCAAGTAACTTGATCTCTCAACAGCTGATACAACGGTGCCAAAACTGTGCTCTGATGTGGTACAGAAAGACCATAATAGTTTACCAGGCCTAAAAAGGCTCGAAGTTCCTTCACATTTGAAGGTACTGGTGCATCTTGAATAGCTCTCACCTTGTTCTTTGTTGGATACACTCCTTTATTATCTATTACATGACCCAGGTACTCAATCCGTGTTTGTCCCCACTCACACTTTGATTTTTTTACTCTTAGTCCTGAGTCTTATAGCCATTGTAAGACTTTGCAGAGATTCGTCAGATGTTCTTGTTCATCTTTACCTATAATCAACAAGTCATCCAAATAAACAATTACTTTCAGGTCTCTCATCAAATTTTCCATGATTCGTTGGAAAATGAAGGTGCTGAACTGATGCCAAAAGCCAAACGATTATACACATACAATCCTTTGTGTGTGTTAATTGTTGTATACTTCTTGGACTCATCATCCAGTAAGACCTGCTGATATGCTTGAGCCAAATCTATCTTGGAGAAAAACTTCCCTCCACTCAGAGTGGCCAGCATTTCTTCGATTCTCGGCAAAGGATATACTTCAGTGTTAGCGGCTTGATTAACAGTGACCTTGTAATCTCCACATAAACTAATCGTTGAATCTTTTTTTATAACAGGAACAACTGGCACAGCCCATTCACTGTATTTCACTGGAGATATAATATTGACTTTTTCCAAACAATCAATTTCCTTTTCAACACGTTCCTTCATGGCAAAAGGTAAAGGACAACTTTTATAAAATTTAGGGGAAACATCCGGTCGTACTGAAATTGTAGCTTTAACATCCTTCAAAGTGCCCAACTCATTCTTAAAATACTTACAGTATAAGTGATTTGTAATTTCACAGGTTATTACCCCTTTATTTCCCAAACGTCGTGTGGTAGCTATATTGGAATAATGGGAATGTGTAGTCGTATTATCTGATTGTCATGTGTCATCATATGTGTCAGTCATTGGTTCGTTCTTTGTATTTAAGTCATGTGACGTGATGCGCAGGAGCAGATGTGATGTATGGATTGTCTGACCCTGAGTAAAGTTTGTTAATGGCATTCAGGCACGTGCAGAGAGGAGGCTTTGGGGGCTTGAGCCCCTGCCCTTTTTCCAAAAGTAATTAAAAGTGCCCCCCTCGCAATATTTCTCAACAAAAATATTGTGGTCGATAAAATGCATTTGAATCCTAAATAATATGAGAACGTATATAAAATAGTAAAGAATATAACTCGAAACGAAGTTTGGATAATCCCCCTATTGTTCAGTGCAGTTAGACAGTCTGACAAGCCGTTGTCATAACAACGCGACGTAAGCATTAGCGTTGATATTGCCATAGCATGTGAACGCTCTACATAACAATGTTCGGCCACTTTCCAAGAATTCTGATTCTGATTTTTTCAACAGATGTCTATTTTGTAGACATCTGTTGAAAAAAACAAAACAAAACAATGTGAAACAATTGAGTGTAATGGAATTAAAATAAATTGGTCAGAGCTGTATTAATATATTTAACATTTAGTTAAAAAAAAAGTGCCCTTTTTCTACTTGAGCCCCTGCCCCTCAAAATGTCTGTGCACGTCCCTGATGGCATTGGTTGTTCGACTCGTCAATATATTGCACAAACTGGCGATGAGAATAAACTTTATAGAGGAATGGCGCAAATCGGAAGATTAGATGAGTATAAACCAGAGACTGAATCCTGGTCAGCGTATATTGAACGAGTGGAATGTGACCCATGTTGCTGAGCTGGAGCAATGTGCCTCGAAATGTGAGTTTTGTGCAAGCTTGGATGAATCTCTACGAGATCGCTTTGTTAGCGGAATTCAAAGATGAAGCATGTCAACGAAAATTGCTTTCGGAAGATGCACTCACCTTTGCACGGGTAGGCCTATTGGAAATTGCTCTTAGCATGGAGACAGCAGACCGGGATACGCAACAGCTGAGGAAGCCAGAAGATTTAGCGACAGCGATAGGTAAATGATAGTGGTGAAACGGATCACATAACTCACGGATCGGACCATTTTTCGGATCAGCAAAAAGGGGAGGAGACAAATGTAATTTGCTTTCCATTTATTACAAGTAGGGCTGCTCGATCATGGCAAAAATTATAATCACAATTATTTGGTCAATAGTAATCATGATTTTTTTAACACTATTATGAGTGGGTCCGGAACTTTATATGATTGGTTAATTTAAAGATAAAATACAAATACAATCGAAAAAAAAAAAGATGGTGAAAGAATGGAATGAAAGTTTTTTTTTTTTTTTTATTTAATGTAATTAACTGAATGGAAAATAAAACAGCATAGTCTTCACTGTAAGAATTAAACATGTTTGTTTCTTTTAAAACTACAAAAGTCCATCCGTCAAGAGCAGTGAGTGATTTTGTCTTTTGTTGTTTGATTAAAACAAAGGGGTAGCTATTCTGCGTGGTATGACCTAAACAACAATCGATTTAGAAAGACAATTTACTTTTCATAATTTTATAGCCTATTGGTAAACTATTTTATTAGCCCGGGTGTTTTTTAACCATGGGGTACATATTCAATTACTAAAGGAAATATAATGGAGATTACTGAACAACAAAACTGTACACATAGTGAAATGATTTAATGGGTTTCTGTTATAATTTATAATTCACGATAATTCACTACTTACCTTGTGAAAGCTATTCATCGATCTCAGCAACTTCGTACCAACAACGTCCCAACACAACTATCACCAAAAACTTTGCATGATATACCATCAAGGTTCAGTGCAGCTTAAAACAAGCTTACCCCTTTCCAACTGTTCTCAATAAAAAAAAAATAAAAAATACTTGATACATATGTATTTCAGTGGATGTATACTGTGATGTTTTTACAGAAAAAAAAATTTGGCCATCAAACAAATAAAAACTGCTGCAATTTTTTTTTTTTTTTTGGCTTTGTAATTACTGTGTAAATATATACTTGTTTTGTGTTTAAATCTAAATTGTTCCTCCCTTGTTCCGTGTAGTTACAGGGTAAATACAACATTTGCGGGCTGTAAATTAAAGTGGTGCTTGTTACCCCCTTGTTACCTGTAGTTACTGTGTAAGTGTAACAGCCACTTAAGTTAACAGAAATATTTTATTTATTTAACAGAACCTTCCCAACAACAGAATAGAACAACTTATACAAAGAACAGTAAAAACAAACAAACAAATCATGTTCTAAGTTTATTTTTAATATGCATACTGCCGATTTTCCTTTCAGCTGTGGGCAGGAATTCGCAGAATCAACGGGGAAATTGCGTGGCGGCAGGACGTGCTTTTACATCAATGAGGGGTGGTGTACAGATGTAACAGTATTAACCAAAATGTGCTGTTATAATCTAGAAGCGCTTTTCATAAACTGCAAGCCGTTCTATTCACCGCAAGAGTTTTGCTCGTTCATTCTCGTGAGTGTTTACATTCCACCGCAAGCGAACGCCAGCATGGCATTACAAAAACTCACTGACCAGATCACAGAGATCGAACAAAACCACCCGGACTCTGTTTTAATAATTCTTGGGGATTTTAACAAAACGAATCTCTTCCGTGAACTGCCAAAATACAGACAGCATGTTACATGTCCCACAGAGCGGGCCTTACAAGCCTGTTTCGAATGGACTGATTGATGTGTTTTTGAAGCTGCCTGCCACCGATCTGGACGAGCTCACAGAGACTGTTACTTCATACATCAGTTTCTGTGAAGATATGTGCATTCCTACCAGGACTCATCTAATTTACAACAAAGGCAAACCATGGTTCACTCCAAAACTCAGACAGCTTCGTCAGGTCAAAGAAGATGCTTACAGGAATGGGGACAAAGTCTTGTATAATCAGGCCAAATACACACTGGAAAAGGAGATTAAAGTGGCAAAGAGGAATTATTCTGAAAAATTAAGGAACCAATTCTATTCCAATGACCATTCATCAGTGTGGAAAGGTCTGAAAGACATCACCAGCTACAAGACACCATCCCCCAGCACTGTGAACAATCAACATCTGGCAGACGAACTGAATGATTTGTATTGCAGGTTTGAAAAAACACCATTTACACCTCCAACAACCCCCCTCCCCCTCCTTTACAAATTAGCGATGAAGACTTCCGCAAAGTCTTCAAAAAGAACAAAATAAAAAAAGCACCAGGCCCTGACGGTGTGACTCCAGACTGTCTGAAAACCTGTGCTGATCAGCTGGCCCCCATCTTTTCACAAATCTTCAATAAATCGCTACAGTTGTGTGAAGTCCCTGCCTGCTTCAAACGCTCCACCATCATCCCTGTACCAAAGAAACCCAAGATAACAGGACTTAACGACTACACACCTGTGACGCTAACGTCTGTCGTCATGAAGTCGTTTGAAATACTGGTTCTGGCTTATCTGAAGGACATCATCGGACCCTTACTGGACCCCCTGCAGTTTGCTTACCGAGCAAACAGGTCTGTGGATGATGCTGTAAACATGGGTTTGCATTTCATCCTGCAGCATCTAGATAAATCAGGGACTTATGTAAGGATCCTGTTTGTAGACTTCAGCTCAGCCTTTAACACCATCATTCTAAACCTCCTCCTGCCCAAACTAACTCAGCTCTCTGTGCCCACCTCTGTCTGTCAGTGGATTACCAGCTTCCTGACAGACAGGCAGCAGCTAGTGAGGCTGGGAAAATACTCATCCAGCACCCCCACCATCAGCACTGGCACCCCTCAAGGTTGTGTTCTCTCCCCACTGCTCTTCTCCCTGTACACCAACGACTGCATCTCTAAAGACACCTCTGTTAAGCTCCTGAAGTTTGCAGATGACACCACACTCATCGGTCTCATTCAGAACGGTGATGAGTCTGCTTACAGACAGGAGGTTAAAGAGCTGGCTGTCTGGTGCAGTCACAACAACCTGGAGCTCAACACGCTCAAAACATTGGAGATGATTGTGGACTTCAGGAGAAAGCCCCCTGCTCTCCCCCCACACACCATCATGAACAGCACTGTAAAAACAGTGGAGTCATTCAGGTTCCTCGGCAACACCATTTCTCAGGACCTGAAGTGGGACATTCACATTGACTCCATTGTGAAAAAGGCCCAGCAGAGGCTGTACTTCCTCCATCAACTGAGGAAGTTCAACCTGCCACAAGATCTGCTGAAACAGTTCTACTCTGCCATCATCGAATCCATCCTATGCACTTCAATTATCATCTGGTTCAGCTACCAATTCTGACCTCAGAAGACTACGCCGGATAGTCTGGTCTGCTGAGCGAATCATTGGTACAACCCTCCCCACTCTTCAAGATCTGTACTTATCCAGAGTGTGCAAAAGGGCTGGTAAAATCACTCTGGATCCCTCACATCCAGCACACTTGCTCTTTGAACTGTTGCCATCTGGTCGACGCTACAGAGCCCTGAGCACTAGAATGACCAGGCACAGGAACAGTTTCTTCCCTCAAGCAGTCCATCTCATGAACACAAAAAAAATAAACATGGAACACACAACAATATTATACATTAATTTATTTAATACACATACTTGTTTACATTTGTACATAGTAAATTGTTTAAATTTGTCTATTTTAGTTTATTTTAAATTGTATATTGAGTATTTGCTTTTTTTTTTTGCACTTTTTCTGTATATTTGTTTAATGTTCTTTTTATTATCCTGTGTCTTGTCTTGTCACTGTCATTCTGTTGCACTGTGGAGCTTCTGTCACTAAAACAAATTCCTAGTATGTGCAAACATACCTGGCAATAAAGCTCATTCTGATTCTGATTCTGAAATCAAAATCAAAGTTTTTTGGCTTTTGGTATGAATATGTTAGCCTTAAGGTTATCTATAAGCAGAGCTGGGTAGTAACTGATTACTTGTAATCTGGATTACGTAATCAGATTCCAAAAATGAAGTACTTGTAATCAGAGTAAGTTACATTTTAAAGTACTCGTAATCAGAGTAGTTACTTTTTCATGGATTACATGATTACATGTTATTCAGCAATACTGGTGAACACATTAATTTTAACAGGTTTTTAACCATATATTATTATGTCTTTGGAAGGCTTTTGTCTTTCCAACTCATTAAAAACACACATTCATGTTATGTCTTATTTACATGTAATGCAGGCATTTCAAAACTGTTTGTCATCTAAACCTTACATGCCAAATATACAGGTGCATCTCAATACATTAGAATGTTGTGGAAAAGGTAATTTATTTCAGTAATTCAACTTAAATTGTGATGATTTTGGCTTACATTTAACAAATTACTGAAATAAATGAACTTTTACATGACATTCTAATTTATTGAGATGCACCTGTGTTTACTATAACTACCCCTGAATTTTTTTTACTCCTGAGACCCCTGACAAATAAGCCTTTTAATTGCTATTTGAGCATAAGAAACTACATTCATGGGGCAATTATTTTAATTTTTTGTTTAATTTTTCTTACTCTTTGCATTTTTTACATCATTATGCTACATGATAATCCTATTTAAATCAATGTGATAAACAAGTTAAATTAAAAGTAATCTAAAAGTAATCCAAAAGTAATCTGATTAGATTACCCAAAATATGTAATGTAACTAATTACATGACTGACTACAATTTTTGTCATGTAATCTGAAATCAGTAACTGATTACAATTCGTAATTACTCTACCCAGCTCTGTCTGTAAGTTAGTGTGCTCCAAAACAACAAAAAAAATTGTCTTTACAAGATGTGAGCATTCAAATCTTACAGTCTGGTCAATTCCGCCAATATGAATCAACAATTTTGACGACATCACGCTGCACTCCCAATTCTCATCAAATCTTCTGTCCAATCAAATGCTCTCTAGAATTCCGTAGCGCCCCTCCCCCTACATTATAAATAGATGCTGAAATTGCGGCTAAGATCATCACTTGTTCACAGAGTAAGTACTTTCTGTATGGTGAATGGCAGGTAGTGCGCATTGTAGGCGATAGGAAACGATTCAGACAGTGTAAATATGCTTTCTGTCGAGGTAAATGAGGTCTGGTTTCGCGTTGTGTCACGTGAACCGCAGCAGTCTGCTCTGGACTTTGGCTCCGGTCCAGAGACGCGATAGCACGGAGCGGATCATATGCACGATCAAACGCATGTATTAAACTACACAGCCTCAGCATGATTATGAGCACTATTTTGTTTTAGTAAAAGTTTCATATTGAATCTAGGGGGTAATCCATTAGACTGTGGCTGTTATAAACAATCAAATTCAGCTTTACCGAGCTCAACGGCTCTGGCCCGAGCTAAAAAAGTGGGCGGGGCTGGCGCTTGTCTCGGTTTGGAAAAAAAAAGAGAAACATGACAGAATAACACAGCAGATATCGCATTTTGTGCAAAATTAAAAATTGACTTTTCAATACTGACCAGACACAATACTGATGTAAGCAAGAACTCAGTTTTTTTTTATTGTGTTTATCGCGTTTTGGAACCAAACTCTTCATATATATATATATATATATACAGTGGGGCAAAAAAAGTATTTAGTCAGCCACCAATTGTGCAAGTTCTCCCGCTTAAAAAGATGAGAAGTATTTGGTCAATAACAAAATTTCATCTCAATACTTTGTTATATACCCTTTGTTGGCAATGACAAAGGTCAAACTTTTTCTGTAAGTCTTCACAAGGTTTTCACACACTGTTGCTGGTATTTTGGCCCATTCCTCCATGCAGATCTCCTCTAGAGATGGGCAACACGGACTTTCAACTCCCTCCAAAGATTTTCTATGGGGTTGAGATCTGGAGACTGGCTAGGCCACTCCAGGACCTTGAAATGATTCTTACGAAGCCACTCCTTCGTTGCCCGGGCGGTGTGTTTGGAAAGACCCAGCCACGTTTCATCTTCAATGCCCTTGCTGATGGAAGGAAGTTTTCACTCTCGAAAATCTCACGATACATGACCCCATTCATTCTTTCGTTTACACGGATCAGTCGTCCTGGTCCGTGTAACTGCAACTGCAACTGCAACCTGCAACTCTGCATTCTTTTTCCTCCAAACACGACAAGTTGATTTGGTTTCATCTGACCATATGACTTTCTCCCAATCCTCTTCTGGATCATCCAAATGCTCTGCACAGCTGACAGATGTCCTAACTGACATCTTCAACACCTCGCTGAGCCAGGCAGTTGTCCCCACGTTTCAAATCCACCTCCATAATCCCAGTACCAAAAAAGTCACCTGTGTCCTGTCTGAATGACTACCGTTCCATAGCACTGACCCCAATCATGATGAAGTGCTTTGAGAGGTTAGTCATGCACCACATCAAATCCAGTCTTCCCAACACGCTTGACCCGCTCCAGTTTGCATACCATCCAAACCGCTCCACGGACGATGCGATTTCCTCCACCCTACACCTGGCTCTTACTCACTTAGAAAACAAAGACTCTTATGTTAGAATGCTGTTCATTGACTTCAGCTCAGCATTCAATACAATAATCCCACAACAGCTCATCAACAAACTAAATATTCTGGGCCTTAACACATCCATTTGCAATTAGATTCTGGACTTTTTAACTGAAAGACCTCAGTCTGTCCGTGTCGGCCGCAACACCTCCAGCACTACCACACTGAGCACAGGTGCCCCACAGGGCTGTGTGCTCAGCCCGCTGCTCTTCACGCTGCTGACCCACGACTGCACTGCCAAGTTCAGCTCCAACCACATCATCAAGTTTGCTGATGACACAACTGTGGTAGGTCTCATCAGCAACAATGATGAAACGTCTTACAGAAAGGAAGTGGCACAACTGGTTGATTGGTGTAGTGCAAACAATCTGTCCCTCAATGTCAGTAAATGTGATGGACTTCAGGAGGAATTCTGTTGACCACCCCCCACTGACCATCGACAGCTCGTCTGTGGAGAGAGTCAGCAGCACTAAATTCCTGGGGGTGCACATAACTGAAGACCTCACCTGGACCACCAACACTACATCAGTCTCCAAGAAAGCGCAACAGCAACTCCACTTCATGCGGCGACTAAAAAGAGCAAGTCTCCCTCCACCCATCCTCACCACTTTCTACAGGGGAACAATTGAGAGTGTGCTGACCAGCTGCATCACTGTCTGGTATGGGAACTGCAGCGCTGCTGACTGCAAGACCCTCCGGCGGACAGTGAACACAGCTGCAAAGATCATCGGTGCCCCTCTCCCCTCCATTCTGGACATTTTCCTCACACGATGCTCTGGTAAAGCCACCAGTATTGTGAAGGACCCCACACATCCCTCCCACAGTCTCTTCCAGCTCCTGCCATCAGGAAGACGGTACAGGAGCATCAGAGCCCACTCTGCTAGGCTACTAAACAGCTTTTTCCCCCAGGCTGTGAGAGCCCTCAATTCCAGCCACCTCATCCCCCCTCTTATCCAAATGTAAACTGTTTGAAAACTCAAAACACTGTGCAATTCTGAGTGTGCTACACACAGGTGAGTGGGCCGGACAAACCACCTGTAGAAAACATCTCTCTACATGCACCAAACACTATCCTATTACCACTTCATGTTACAAGGTCTTAACAAATGTTTATTTGCCAATGCACCACAAATCATATTGCACTACTTGGTTCTCAACCTCATACCTCTCTTTTGCACAATACCATGCATAACTGTTATGTAAAGTACTTATGTAGTCTGTCTTATGTTATGTGTATGTATAGTCGATTATTTATAGTATATGTATAGTTAGATTACCGCTTTCAGTAGGTTAGCTATGAATAGGTTTAAAAGTTGTTCCTACGTCTGGTGTTGTATGTATATATTTATGTTTATTTATGTAGCACTGTGGTCCTGCGAGACGCGACATTTCGTTCCACTGTATGTCCACACATGTAGCGGAATGACAATAAAGCTCGACTTGACTCTCTAGCAAACTTCAGACTGTATATATATATATATATATATATATATATATCTACTGTACTAACTAATTTCACTAACTAATTTCATCATCATGTTTTTAGAGCTGGAGAGTCTGTTTTGCAGTGTTTAATGCTTGTTTATTCAAAATTTCTTTTTGATCATATTGTGTCATATTGTCAGTCCATTTAAAGACACAACAGCCACACAAATAAGTGAGCTCTGATCAGTTGATCTGTATGTTGTGCTAATCTAGAGTTCAGATGCAGCTTCTTAAATGTTTTGTCTGATCAGAGAGCAGTTGTACAGTGTTCAGGCCAGTGTTTCCTCAGCTCTGTGTTCATGTAGTAATAAATCCATGTGATGAAGGGAAACACAGTGATTCCCACAGCAGTGCAGATCCTTACAGAGCCCACAGAACTCCTACAGGACAAAACACACACATTCATGATCATAATACAGCTGAAAAACATTCATACTGAGTCACAGTCATAAGAACAGCATTTATGAATGTTATTCACCTTCCTGAATGTCGACACAACAGCAGCCAGAAAACTGTCAACATGAGTCCACAACATTCCCTAAAAGCAACAATTATGCAATAAATGAAACGGAAAAAATAGCGGTTTTATTCCCATAATGTAATTGAAAACTCCTCTGAATGGTCGTTACCTTCCTTCCTCTTGCTGGAAAATGTCTGTAATGCCCTCTTTATAAAGTTTCCAGCCCAGAATGACTCCAAATGTAGAAGCTACAAGCACATGCAGATCAGCCATTCTCCTCCATAATAATGACTCTGGAAAGGTTATAACACAACTACTTAATTAAATTTCTAAACCTTAACTTTTACCATTATCTCTTATTGTGGTCAAGAAATGGGATTGTGTGTGTGAAAAAATGCATGCAGACTAAAAATCAAGTTGTTTGTCTTTTAAATATACTGTTTTAAGCACTTTTGTTTGTACATACATATATAGCCCAATTGTATTGTATTTTTCGTCTTTATGCATATCATTATGTTTTATAGGGTTAAAAAATGTATAATATACTTTTAGATATTTTATATATCAGACAATATCAACACTGCATAAAAAATTCAATGATTCTCTATATTTCCATGATAACAGTGTTATTTTTTATGTATTTGTCCTCCACAAGATGGCAGCATCGCGTCTCAGTTTGATTCATGAACAACTTCACTTTCTTACCTGTTATTTGTGGTTGACAGCAAAGCATAAAACACAATCCAGCTGGAATAGCATAACCAACCTGCAGAAACAACCACAAAATAATATGAGTATATATATATATATATATACACGCACACGTTTTACAGAGGCATAAATGTTTCTAAGAGTAAGTCTCACCATCCACAAAGCAGCATCCGGATCATTTATCTGAACATAAACAAACAAACCAACTAATCACTTATCATTTCTGATGTACATAAACTTGCTTCATCTGATGCTCGCTCATTCAGTGTGCAAAATAAAAAAGTAACATTTACCTGCACGTAAGTTGCCAGCAAGAAAAACACTGACATTAATAAATTACAAACTCTCCAGATGATCTGAGAGAACGAGACACTCATCTTTTTCGTCATTGTGACTTCTGTGCATTCGCTCTAATGTGTCTATCAATATTTATCTGTAACGAAAAACACAGTGGACTTTATAACTGAACGGTTTTCCGGATACGACGGTCAGCGGGATAAAGCTAAGCATTGTGGGACATGAAGTTCACCGCACTATTAGAACTATTAGACTTTGAATAAAAAATAAATAAATGTTTTAAAAAATCAACCGACTATGATAAACAAAAAAGTTCTTTTGACTGAAACCACTAATAAAAGATGATTAATAATGACTACAAATCAGATCATGTTATCATCATTGATTCAGAGAGAGAACTACACTCACTTCTGAATCTAAATCATGAATTTTGAAAAAAAAAAAAAAAAAAAAACACCAATTGTGAACAATTTGTTTTTAGGTTGTTTGCATGTTTGTTTGTTTACTCTGTACTGTTTCCATCTCATTATTCTATTCTATTGTGTAATTTGTATTGTTTCCATCGCATGATTCTATTCTATTCTATTCTATTCTATTCTATTCTAAATTATTATTTTACTGTAAATATTGTGTCACATGAAAGCACATTTTGTTCTTTAAAACTATTTTTTTGTTGTTGTTGTTGTTGTTGTTGTTTACTCTGTACTGTTTCCCTCTCACGATTCTATTCTATTCTTATTACATTACTGTAAATGTTGTCACATGGATGAATTTTTTTTCTTCAAAACTGTTTATTTTATTTTTCGTTTCATTGCTTACTGTTTCCAACTATTCTATTCTATTCTATTCTATTCTATTCTAATATTATTTTACTATAAACATTGTCACATTGTGTCACATTTTGTTCTTTAAAACGAGTTATTTTCTTTTTTAGTTCATTGTTTACTCTGTACCGTTTTTTTTTAGTTTACGATTCTATTCTATTATTATTTTATAAATGTTGTGTCACATGAAAGCACATTTTGTTCTTTAAAACGATTTATTTTATTTTTTAATCTGTATGTTTAATCTGTACTATTTTAATCTCACTATTCTATTTTATTCTATTCTATTCTATTCTATTGTTAAACTTTATTTTTAATTTCATTGTATACTCTACTGTTTCATCTCACAATTCTATTCTATTATGTTCTATTCTTACTATTTTACTGTAAATGTTGTGTCACATGAATGAACATTTTGTTCTTTAAAACAATTTATTTTATTTATTGTTTCATTATGCACTCTGTACTGGTTCCATATCACAATTCTATTCAATTCTATTCTATTTATACTATTTTACTGTAAATGTCATCACATGAAAGCTCATTTTCTTCTTTAAAATGATTTATTTTATTTATTGTTTCATTGTGTACTCTGTACTGGTTTCATCTCACAATTCTATTCTGTTCTATTCTATTCTTCATTAAAACAACATTTTGTTCTTTAAAACTATTTTTTTCTTTCATTGTGTACTTTGTATTGTTTCCATCTCATGATTCTATTCTATTCTATTCTATTCTATTCTATTATTTTACTGTAAATGTTGTCACATGAAAGCACATTTTGTTCCTTAAAACGAATTAGTTTATTTTTCTTGTCACAAACTACTGGCAAGCGTGTGTGCGTGTGTGTGTGTGTGTGTGTGTGTGTGTGAGAGAGAGAGAGAGAGAGAGAGAAAGAGAAAGAGAGAGAGAGAGACCTGTGCTGTGCTGCTCTGTTCTGTTCTGTAGGTTGCTCTGCTGTCTGTCTCTCTGCATTGCAGCCCAGCGCTGGCTGCTGGAAGTCAAACCCAAATGGCGACGTCCAGCCCCAGCAGTAATCCAGCAGCAGCCTCCAGCCTGAGCAGCAGCAACAGCGCGCAGCACCACCCGACCCAAAGCCAGCACATCACCACCATGAGCAGCATGCAAGGTCAGAAATCAGCCGAACCGCACACATCCATCCTACAATGAGATCCAATGACAGTTTACACACAGCAGACGTGACTCGATCACACTGCATTACCAGCATAGCTTAGCTTTAGCTAATCTATCGATTTAAATGTGCATTCACACCATTTGAATTTTATGTTACAAACTGGTAACCTCTATTTAGTTGCTTTATAGCAGTAGTTTTAATTCTAATTCTAGAGTCCTGTTAGCGGCACAGCTAACTGCTCTAGCGTTGGTCAAACACTGACAGGCCCGTGAATATTATTTTTCTCAACGTAATAATTGCGTTATGTTCAACGTAACCTAAGTATAAATGAATGATTTGAACGTCCACATCGCTTTTAGTATTATATTAATTTCGTTTAATGTCATTGTTCGTTTACTGACTGTCATTGGAGTTTGTTGACATTTTTAGCTGGATGGCTAACTGGCTAACGAGACCTTAATGCTAATATGAACTGCGAGTGGTTCTTTGGGAATTGAAAAGTAACGTTAGTTTCTTCATAAATTGAAAGATTAAGGTGTTATTTAAATTATTTGTGGCGCCCAGAAATATTACCACCTGATTTTATAAATAAATAACACAAGATCACTGCTAATCTGCATGACTTAAATATCATAAAGCAAAGGGTTTTCAATGTTTTAGATTCCACGGTTTTATAAAATATGATCATCCTCGCGTTATATAGCCTTATATAAAACCGTGTTTTTGTGTAAAAAAAAAATCTATTACTAACAAATAATTGTATAAATGTCTACAATATTTGGATATTTATTTTCAAGTATAGTGTAAATGACTTTTTAATTATTCAAAATTATATTCTTTATTGTTTTTATGTATTGTTTTATTAATTAATTAATTAATCTATTTATTTTAATTATTTTTATTTAATTTCATCTAATTGTTATTTATATATCTGCTCATTTACTTATTGTTATTATTATTATTATTGCATGTTTTACACAATTTTTCTCTAAATTTTTCCATGGGCCCCTAGTTGGAAATCTTTTTACATAAACTATTGCATAAACTATTGCATAAACTAAGTGTTTATGATTATAATTTGGGTAGTTTTATTTATATATCAAATTGTCACATGATATATTTATGATGAGTCATTTAGATCATTATCTACAATAAATTGCATGTTAGGTAGAATGTGGAATAGTTTAGGACACTAACCAGTGTGATTGTGATATTTTATCGTGTTTAACATCAGATATGTGTGGAAAACAGACAACTCTAATGAGTTAGTACTAATTTTAGCTGGAAATGTGACACTTTGAATGGTTTATTTTGGACATGGTGTGGTGTAGTGGTTAAAGGTAAAGATATGGGCTGGCAACTGAAAGGTTGCAGGTTTGAACAAGAACACCAATGTGCATTAATTGTGTTTCATCAACAAGATCATGACAATTGTTGTTTTGTCTTGATATTGAAGATGTTTCAGTTCCTCTATGAGGTGCGGCCATAGACTGTAATCTGTTATGTGTTAGTTTTGCTCTAAAATTCACTAGACCAAACTCCGTTGCCTCTTAATAAAACTGGGAATTCTGTCTAAACTGATGCAATTCATTTTGATTTTCAGACATCAGCTCATGCAGGAGGTTTCAGAGAGATTCAGGTAGTTACTGAGTTTACATTGAACGGTTTGGACTGTAGTCATCATGCAATGGGTCAAATAAAATTCACAGTAAATTAACCATGAAGCCTGTGTGATATATGGTAAGGTTTAAGAAAACATTCTGGTTATGTTTAAAATCAAAAAAAAGAAAAAAAAAAGAAAAAAAAAGAGGATTAACATAGTATAGAGATATAAGAATATAAGGAAATTGCCACAGGAAAATGAAGCCACCTTATTACATTAATGCAAAAAAAACAAACACAAAACAAAACAAAACACAAACAAACAAACAAACAAAAAAACATTACTAGGCCCCTATGATTTCCGCAATACAGAAAATGCAGACAGAATCCACTAATAAAATTTGAATAATAAAATAATATAATAAGAATAATAAAAACAGAAACTAAAGGTTTTCACAGCAACCCGTCATAATAAAAGTTCAGTTTAACTTGAAGAAACTGTGACAGAAATACATTACTTATAAATATACTAATATATAAATAAATATATATAAACTATAAATAATATAAAACTAATACATACAGTAATAAAATTGTTTTATTACAGGAATGTAAAGAATATTTACCAAGAAAATGTAAATACATAATAATAATAATAATAATAATAATAATGTTATCTTTGAACAAAAATCAGTTAGCTAGAGATGTTTTTGATCGTTTATATTTAATGAAAACATTAAAGTGAATCCAAAAATTAATGGGAAAAAAAAATGGGAAAAAAATAAAATAAAACATAGGACCTTACATTTGTTATTTTTGTTAAAATTGCCATTAAATTTGTGTATTTTCATGATTTCAATTAATATTTCTTACTTTAATCATTAATACAAAATGTAGAATGTTTAAAATGGGAAGTAAAAAAACGCCGGAATGCTGATGACAAATGTTATCACAATATCATTAATTAATAAATACACAATTATTGTTATTTATTTATAGATTTTAATTTATTATATATCATGATAGTATTTGTTGGACTGCTTTTAATTTATTATAATTATTATTATTATTATTATTATTATTAATTTATTTATTATTTATATTTTTTTTTCAATTAAAAATTGATTGGCCTACACTAATATTTTAATGTTGTATCAAAACAAATTACTGTATAGTAATGAGAATTACACAAGGACTTTATTTAATTTATTTATTTATTTGTTTTATTATTAGTTTATTAATTATCATTAGAGTTTTTATACATCATGATATTTGTTGTGTTGCTTTTAATTTATGCTGAGTATAAACATAATTTTACTACACTTGATTAAAAAGGTGCTTTTTTATTTTCTTTATTTTTCTTTATTTATTTAAATTCAGATTTTGGGGTGAAATATGAAGCTGACATTTTTTTTTTTTTTTGTGAGATTCACTTCTTAGTGCATGTTCACTGATTTGTAATTTAGTTTTACACTGTCCTGCATTCGTTTTAGTCTCTTTATAGAGCAGTTATATAGAAATAATATATGCTCAGACTGAATCTGCTAAGTCTGTTTTATTGAAAACAGTTCTCTTCTTTTTTTCGATTGTTCTCCAAAATCTCCACCATCATTCCTGTATTTCCTGAAAGCGCTGTCTGACGTGATTGTGCTTTTTTGGTTGGGAAGGCTTATTCACTGGCTTCACATTTACACAGGAAGAGGAAACGTGCATAAGTTATCACATGATACATGAAGTTAATCACTGCGTTCTTATGTTTATACAAACCTGTTGTGTAAGAAATGAGACATTTACCTTTTGTGCATCATCTTTATTATGGCTTTGTGTTGCAAAACTTCCTTATTGCTGTAAAAAATTAAGTTAAAATAAGATTATTATAGTATGTTACAAGAAAGTACTATTTCACTCTTTTTGTTTAAAAATATCACATTAATTGAATTTGTTACCTACATTTTCTGAGTGAAATTGTTTCAAAGTTTGCCTATGCCGATTATTTTCAGTGCATTTGTCTTGAAATAACCTAACATGAACCTTTTTCCAATATAGATGTTATTTTTACAGTCTCCAGCTGGACGGGTTCTTTTTAAATCTGTTATTTAAGCAATGAAACTCAATATTTCCCCTCATGATATTTCTCTTCCTTTATCTCTCGCCTCTTCTTACCCACAATCCTCCCTGATGCCGGACCACGGTGAGACCCTGTGAAATTGTTTTCCCCAGAACAACTGCTGTTTATACTCCCTCTCTGAATGGTTTCATTTTGATTTTCTCTTCTTCATTTCTCTCTTAGTCTGGTGTTTTTCTTTGTTTTACGTTCTGCTGATTTCCGGTTGCTTGTTGTGTGTGAAACTCCTCTGCATGTACACACATTTCCCATGTTTACTGGTTCACTGATGCACATCCTGGCACAAAGGTTTGGTTTGAGCGAGCTTCAGATGCTCACTGTTTTATTGGACTTTGAGGTTTTATTGAAGAGCAGGTTTTGGTGCCAGAATTAGCTCTGGATTTGAACAGATGCTGCAAATGAAGGTGTTTTTCCAGATCAAACCATGTATCCGTTGTTCTTCTCACCACCAGGGTTTCAGATAAACCTGTCTGGACTTCATCAAAGTAAGCCAACCCTTCTGAACCGTGTCTGTTCGCTGGTTTCGGGGAGCCTGTCCTCTGCCAGACACTAATCCATCCAAAAACGGTTTCTGCTAGACTTGTGCCGGTCTAGGACTGACCGCTCTGCATGCTAGTGGTGGTGGGTGGTTAGCCGGTCTGTCCTAGAGTCCTAGATCAACTTATTATCTGCCAAGAAACCCAAAATGAAAAAACATAATGTTTTGCAGTATGAGAATAAAGCAGTAATGCAATCATAAATAACTAATTATAATGATATGATAAATGTGGTAATTGATGACAACAAATACTGTCATGATGTAAAAAGCTAATAATTAATAAATACATAATGAAATGGTTTTATTTATGTATTTATTTACTTATTTGTGTTTTATGTATCATGATATTATTTTTTAGACTGCTTTTAAATTACATGTTTTAAATTAAAAATGGATTTGTACTACACTAGTCAGTACACTAGTGTACTAATATAGTTAAAAATAGTGAATAAATAGTAAAAAAAAGAAATTGTACAAACTAAAGCCATCTTGTAGTAAAGCAAGAAATTCTCATTACCCTAATATGAAAAATACAAATTAATTAAATATTTTATATGTAGTATTATGTATTATATAATTATTAAATATGTAAATAATTTAAATATGCAATCATTTATTTAGTTTGTTCATGGTCAACATCAGTGTATCAGCTACACTTAATATAATATTTTTTTTATATTAATATTATAATCCTGTTTATAATTGATATATTAATTTGTGTTATTAATCAGTATACATTATAAATGCAGTTATTAACAATATTTAACACAAATAATAATGAGTATTGTGTATGCCTTCTTTATGCCTTGGTGAGCATTAAAAACACTATACATATACTAACCCCAAGTGTAAAGTGTACTAAAAAAATAAATAAATAAATACATATTGCACAGAACTACACTGTAAAAAACAAAAAAACACAGGTTGTTGGGTCAACTTAAAATTATTACCCTGCTGCCTTCAAATTTTAAGTTCAGTCAACTCAAATAAGTTAATTCAAGTTGAAATATTAATTTGTACTAAGTGACAACTTAGATATTCTAGTTGACTACACTAAAAAATCAACTCAAATATCTAAGTTGTCACTTAGTAAAACGTAACATTTCAAGTTGACTAAACTGTTTTCGACTTGACTGAATTGTTTTTTTTTTTTACAGTGTAGTATTTTTTTTTTTTTAATTCAGCATTTTTGTGCTGTTCTCATTTGCCATCAGGTTGTATTATGTATATATCTGCATTATTTCAGCCACCCTTCTCTCTAGATATTGTAATTTAAGCCATTAAGTATGGCATATTGGTTGACCACTTCAAATCAAACAACTACATAAAGAGCATTTTAGTGAGAAATCGGCACAAGTCTAGAGCTTTGAGCTTCCATTGACTTTGGAGCAAAAAGATTCACTCCTGGACAGTTGATTGGTCCTGACTTTCATTTGATTTATTTGATTCAAGATCTCTTTAATGATCGTGCATGTACTTTCTACGTTGATCAATGGTTCACATACAGTAATGGAAGCTCTGGTGGTTGTTTACTCAGGTGTTTTAGACAGCTTTCTACTAACTGGTGCGGTGAACATTGCCTTGGGGGTTTTAGCTGTCTTCCCTGTTTCTTCGGTTTGCATTTTGTTTAGTGTTAAAGCACTGCTGGGATGTTTTTGGCATGAGCATCTCGAACAAACACGAGCTTGTTGGGACATGGACGCACATGCTGTGAGATTTTCAGAAATGTCGTTCCACTGGTATTCGGATCCTCGCATTCTTGCGGTGGAGGGAAAATAGTCCTTAATTTCACAGAGATGTGCTTACCCTCATTTTCCAGTTACCTTCATGAATCTGAAGGGGTTTTGGTGCTTAAGTGTTGTTAGTTTTATGTTAACATTGTTTCTAATTTCTCTTTGGTCATGTAACATAATTTTGACTTATTTGCATACTGTATCTTTAGTTTGCAATTATATTTAGACACAAGTATTGAATTATAGTTTGAGAAAACATCATCTCTGTAAAGTCCCTCTCATAATTCCTTAAGGATTTAAGGTGAAATGTGGATGTTTATTATGAGAAGAGCAGAAATATTGTCACAAAACTACCCTGTAAATTATTATTATTATAATGAATTTTTAGAAATTAATTTTAATATCTATACAAAGCTGAATAGGGTTACAGACCAAAATTCTCAGGGTTCATACAAGGTGCTTGACTTAAAAAATTAAGGCCTGAAAAACCTTTAAAAATAACAATATTCCTGAAGAGGTACTTGAAAAGTCCCTGAATTATTTAAAGACAGTGTATCTATTAAAAAAAGTGTTTAATTTTTCAATAAGCACGTCTTTTCATACACAATTCAACAAAAAAAAAATCATACCTTCTTTACTTATTTCAGTTAATGTCATAAAACTAGCGAGCTAAGCCAGTAGTAGTACTGACAGTGTCGTGAAAACATGGCTGAAGACGTGAAAAGAGGAACAGATGAATTAAATCAATTGAGTCATTTATCCTGTAACCACCAGATTGATTTAAACTCCTTGTTTGACTAGCAAAAACCAGGTCAAAATAAAAAAAAAAAAAACATTCATTTTTGAATTTCAACATGGCCTGTAATGATTTTAAAAAGCACGTAGTGATGGGTGAAACTCTGAATCTGTTAAAACATTGCATCTGAAAATGACTCACTCTTTCGAAGCACGCCATCAGATTGCATATCGCAAATCATTTGTTTCAGAGCTGGACTTCAAATCGCGTATCGCAAATCATTTGATTTAGATTGAGACTTCGGAGCGGGTTTGCGAATCATTTACTTAGATCGGGACTTCAAGTCACATATTGTGAATCATTTAATTGAGATCGGGACTTCAGAGCACGTAACGCGAATCATTTGATTTAAATTAGAACGGGTTTGTGATACTACTTTCAAAGATCAGAACTTCGGAGTGGGTTCACAAATTTTTTTAATCAAAAAAAAAAATTTAGTTTTAATCAAAAAGTCTAACTGTGCGTTCACACCAGACGCTATTCGCGCGTAGTTGGACGCTTGAACATTTTGAGTTTACTCGCTTCATTCGCACGTGAAATTCACTTCACAACAGAGGCGAATTCACGTCATGGGAGGGGCTTCTGGCAGGTGGCTCGTTGCGAAATGGCTGACATGGATTTTGTTGAGAGTGTAGTTGTGCTTTATGTGCTATGGAAGGCTGAAAAACGGCGTAGTTCGGTGCCGTGTCTAGGTCCGTCAGATCCTTCATGGATCCTTAGTGAGTTTCACCAACTCCTCCAGGAGCTGCGCCTGGATGACGGCCGCCATTGTTGTTTTGGATTTCTGCCTACGCTCGCTACGTCGTACTAGAGCAAGCTAATTATTGGTTAACGTGCGAATTTTTGCCAAAATTCAAATTTTTCAACTCGCGCGTCAAACGCCTGAAACGCCCAATTCGCGCGAATCGCATCATTCGCGCCACAGAATGTCTATTTGCGTCTTTGCATTGACCTAACATGCAAATCACTTGCGCTTAACGCTTCATTCGCATCTGGTGTGAATGCACCTCAAGTGTGTATCACAAATTATTTGATTCAGATCGGGACAAATGATTGCAAATCATTTGGTTTAGATTGAGACTTCAGTGCGGGTTCGCAAATCATTTAACTTAGATCAGGACTTCAAATCGCATAGTGCAAATCATTTTATTCAGATTGGAACTTCGGGGTGTGTATCGCAAATCATTTGATTTTGATCAGAATGGGTTTGTAAATCATTTCACAAATTGAATGATTCAAATCAAATGAATTGCGATACGCTCTCCAAAGATCTGAACTTTGGAGCGGGTTTGCAAATCATTTGTTTCAGATCGGGACTAAATCACGTATCATGAATCATTTGATTCAGGTCAGGACTTTGGTGCGTTTATGGCAGATCATTTGATTCAGATCAGGATTTCGGAATGATTTCCTCAGCTTTTTTTTTTTCTTAAACAATAGAAAATATCAAACCATTAAGGCAGTACAGTTCAATTCACTACAATGCCTTAAAAAAATAAATGTGGTTTTACCATAGTAAAAATGTAGTATACTTTGTAGTACTTTAGTAGTGATTCTTTACATGTGCATCACTCTATTTTTGCCATTTTTTTTATTAGTATATTTTTATTTATCTATTTATCTTTTTTTCATCTGAAAGAGAAGACATTGTTTGATAAGTGAGATCTCTGATTGAAGTCCTTGAAAATCTAAAAAGTAGTGGTTAAAATGTTTAATTTTGCAGTATGTGTATGAACCCTGAATACTGAAAAAAGCTTCAGTAATATAAAATAATGTGCCATTCAAAGAGACAATAAGCCAGATTACCCAATATGTATTCATTTTCAATAATTCAGCAGTCTGATTACTATTATTCCTTACAAAAACAGTTAAAATCTGTGTTAGATTTGGTTTATTTTACATTATTTTTAAGATTTTAAAGTCATGCTATCAAAAAGAAAAGGAAAACATATATTAATATTAGTAATATTATTTGTGGTTTGTGTTTTTGGATTAAAAAATGTTTCAGATGAAATAGTTTTGATGAAAACAGTGACCAAAACAGTGACTTTTAATTAGCGTTCTTTGATTATATGTTGTGATGCATTTTCACAGTGAGTAAAAATAATTCTAGAGTAGAGTTCAGTTGCTCAAATTTAATTACAGAAACTTTATTTTCTGTCACTGTTTCTGTCATGTTGCATTAGCTTCATTTTTGTGGTGGCTGTTTTTAGCGTGCATAAAACATACACCTCTCGCAGTCTAGATAAACCGTGCAGTGTTTGCACATTACAGATCCATGTATAGGCTAATTTTGTGTTTGGGTTGTGTTAGGTTGTACTTGTGATGAAGGTAAGTTTTTTTTGTTTTTGTTTTCATTTCAGTTTGTCAGTTTTGTGTCCGGATGTGATCAAATCTTTTTAACGCTCTATTGTCTGCAACAAGTGGATGTAGATGGGGAAAGATTTTAAAATTTGGTGATTTTAAACGCAGGGTTTGAGCATGTCGGACTGCAGTAACTGTCCTCTGTTGCCAGATTTGCTAAAGCCGTCATCTGTGTTGTGTAATGAAGATGTTATAAACCTGCAAGCATGTCCTGATGGCTTTAGGAAATCTGGCTTGGGTTCCTCTCCTGGTGCTCAGATGTGCATGTCTCTAGTGAACTTTGGTCTCTTCACACGACCCTCCCACATCTTCCATGGCTTAGTTAGAGATCTCATCCTACAGCAACCTGAATAAAATACACCTGCAACTTTATCTTCATGCTGTCTGAGTGTGTTGGTTCTTGTGTTTGTGTGTGAAATTCTGTTTCCTGACTGTGGTGTTTAACCTGAGGGTCTCTTCCTCCTCTGTCAGGTAAACGTAAAGCCCTGAAGTTAAATTTTGCCAATCCTCCAATCAAACCTACTTCCAGAATCACTCTGAACACTGCCGGACTTCCTTTCCAGAACCCACACATGTGAGTACAGACCATCTTCACCTAAAATTAACATTTGCTGAAAATGTACTCACTCACAGGCCGTCCAAGATGTAGAAGAGTTTGTTTATTGGGTCAGATTTGGAGAAATGTTGCTTTATGTGACATGTGACTTGATCACCAATGGATCCTCTGCTGTCAGAATGAGAGTCCAAACAGCTGATGAAAACAATCACGATAATCCACTCCAGTCCAGCAATTATTGTCTTGTGAAGAGAGAATCTGCGTGTTTCTAAGAAACAAATCCATCATTAAGTTTTTGCTCGTAAACTGTGCTTGATCTCTGCAGATGCATCTCTGCATTCTCTCCTGATTAAAGGATTAGTTCACTTTCAGAACAAAAATTTACAGATAATGTACTAACCCCCTTGTCATCCAAGATGTTCATGTTTTTCTTTCTTCAGTCGTAAAGAAATTGTTTTTTGAGGAAAACATTTCAGGATTTCTCTCCATATAATGGACTCCTATGGTGCCCCCAAGTTTAAACTTCCAAAATGCAGTTTAAATGCAGCTTCAAATGGCTCTAAACAATCCCAGCCGATGTAGAAGGGTCTTATCTAGCAAAACGATCAGTTATTTTCTAAACAAATTGACAATTTATATACTTTTTAACCTCAAATGCTCGTCTTGTTGCGTCTTTGTGATGTGCATTTGTAGTCTGTGTGAAAACGGTTAGGGTATGTAGAAAAACATCACTGCAGAAGTACCAACCCAGTGTTTACAAAGTGAACATACAAAGAAGATCAAACGGCCTTTACAAAAAAGGGGTAAAACAGCGTTGTAGGACGATTTTGAAGCTGAAGACGAAAACGGGATGGGAGTTTTTCGTATTTTGTATTGTATTGGTGTTGACCCGGATCACACAGACTAGGATAAAAACTATTTAAAAAAAAAATTGTCATAGTATTAGTGCACTTTCAGAACAAAAATGTACAGATAATGTTCTCACCCCCTTGCCATCCAGTATGTTTATGTTTTTCTTTCTTCAGTCGTAAAGAAATTGTTTTTTTGAGGAAAAACATTTCTGGATTTCTCTCTATATAATGGACTTCTATAGTGCCCCCAAGTTTGAATTTCCAAAATGCAGTTTTAATGCAGCTTCAAAGGGCTCTAAACAGTGAAGCTGATGAAGAAGGGTCTTATCTAGCATAATGATCGGTTATTTTTTAAAGTGAATATGCAAAGAAGGTCAATCGCTCTTTCCAAAAAAGGTAAATCAGCGATGCTGGATGATTTTGAAGTTGGAGGAGAAAATGAGATGGAAGTTTTTCGACCCTAACTGTCATGAACTTGGCCTTGAAGTTAAAAAGTATACCAATTGCGTTTTGCTAGAATAAGACCCTTCTTCATCAGCTGGGATCGTTTAGAGCCCTTTGAAGCAGAGAGAAATCCTGAAATGTTTTCCTCCAAAAACATAATTTCTTTACGACTGAAGAAAGAAAGACATGAACATCTTGGATGGCAAGGGGGTGAGTAAATTATCTGTACATTTTTGTTCTGAAAGTGAACTACTCCTTTAGCTTAAAACCATTGCTTCCAGCTTCCATGTCAAGACTTTAGTCTTCAGTTTTGTCTTTCCGGCCTCAACCATGAACGTCTTCACATGCATATGTGTGTATTTTCAGAGAGCGGCTGCGGACACACAGTATCGAGTCGTCTGGGAAGCTGAAGATCTCTCCGGAGCAGCACTGGGACTTCACAGCCGAAGACCTGAAGGATCTCGGCGAGATCGGACGAGGAGCATATGGCTCCGTCAACAAGATGGTGCACAAGCCCAGTGGACAAATCATGGCCGTCAAAGTAAGACACATATCAAAAGTTACTGATCGGTTTCAGTTATGCTTTAGGTTATTTTTGAAAGTGTGTGATAAATACTGCAAAAGCAAGCCTGCTGGATGCAATTTCCAGGGATATATATATGTTTATGTACAGACCAGCAAACCAAATTTGTGGTTGGTACCAGACTAGAAATGAAAGTTGTTTGTGGTACCTCCAAGAAAAATAGTGACAAATTGGATTTGTTCCAAAGTGTGAAGTTCGTGGTGTCAGATCCTTAAACGATATTTGGTTTGATGCAAATAGTACTCCATAAACAGGATATCCTTAAGCACAGCATGTGTGGTTTGTTTTCCAAAAATGTCCATAAAATATTTAGTACTTCTAGTAGTTTTATATGGCTGGAAATTGGACACAGAAGTTCAAAAATTAACTCTTTTCACACTTTTTTTTGTTTTGTTTTTTTCTCTCTCTCTGTTTTAATTACTTCTGCTCTGTTACCATAAATTAAAAAAAGACGGTCTGTCAGTTCTTGTTCAGAATATCATGATCTTTTTATTTCAGTTGTCTTAAATACACAATAATTGTATATCATTTTACATATTCATCAAAAAAGGTGTAGACTAAAGTGCCTTATTTTCTTCACAACTCATACACAAGTCACTTCCACTACTAAATTTAATAAGATCAAATAAGATACAAAGCAGTTACTCGAGAGAATTTCTTAACCTTTAATAAATTACTGGAATTGTTTCAAGTATTTCATATCCTAATTCGTCATTTTAAATTGTATGTTTGTTTTAAACATTTTTATTTTATTTTATTTTTGAAGTGAAATACATGCTTTTAATTCCTTGTCATAGTTATTACAAAGTGTCACCACTTTGAAAGATAGACATCATTATATATTATATATATATACATTAATTTTTTCAATTTATTTTATTTTCAAGCATTTCATATACTAATCAGACATTTTAAATGATATATTTATTTAAAACATTTTTTATTTAATTTATTATTGAAGTGAAATGCATGTTTTTAATTCCTTGTCATAGTTATTCCAGTGTCACCACTTTGAAGTATTTCTAAGTATTTCTTATTATTCATTTTATATTATATATTTGTTTGAAACACTTCATTTTATTTTACTGTTGATGTGAAATACACATTTTTAATTTCTTGTGATAGTTATTCCAAAGTGTCAGCGCTTTGAAATACTTATATCTTTTTTTTTTATTGTTTGAACATATGCGTCTCCCTAAGTCTATCCTGACTCTCTCATTTCAAACTGCTTCTGATGTGCTTTATGCATAATGTGTGCCATTTTGAAATCAACCATATAATAATTAGCTGCAATGTGATCAGACGTTAACCTGACATTCTCCATCTGTATGTGTTTGTGTAACAGAGGATTCGGTCGACGGTAGACGAGCGAGAACAGAAGCAGTTGTTGATGGATCTGGATGTGGTCATGAGGAGCAGCGACTGCCCTTACATCGTCCAGTTTTACGGGGCTCTATTCAGAGAGGTTTGTCCATTTGGTCTGCATACCGTCTCATACTTCCTTTGAGAGTCTTTCTGATTCATGACACTTATTCTGTCTGTTTCTTTCTCAGGGGGATTGCTGGATATGCATGGAGCTCATGTCTACCTCCTTCGACAAATTCTACAAATACGTTTATTCCTCTTTAGACGAAGTGATTCCAGAGGAGATTTTAGGGAAAATAACATTAGCGGTGAGTTTTTTTATTAATTAATTAATTCATTTAAATTAGGACTTACTAAGTGATGCATTCGTTAACATGCTCTGTTCTTCTGTGTCATTTTCAGACTGTGAAAGCACTTAACCACTTAAAAGAAAACTTGAAAATTATTCACAGAGGTAAGAGAAGCAGAATTATACAATTTGCCTTGCTGATTTCTGACTCTCTCAGTATATTTTTGTAGGCTTAAGCGGTTTTAGATGTGAACGAGGTCCTATTTTACTCAGACTGAAGCTCTTTCCTGGTCTCTCTGCAGACATAAAGCCATCAAATATCCTCCTGGACAGGAAAGGCAACATTAAGCTGTGTGATTTTGGCATCAGCGGGCAGCTGGTCGACTCCATTGCCAAAACCAGAGACGCAGGCTGCAGACCGTATATGGCAGTAAGATTTATTCATTTATATATTTATATACGTACACTGCAATTCAAAAGATTGAGGTCGGTAAGATTTTTGAATGCTTTTGAACGGAAGAAGGTCTCAGCAGGGTTGCATTTATGTGATCAAAAGTACTGCAAAAATTCTGAAATATTATTACAATTTAAAACAACTGATATCTATTTAACTAAATGTTAAAATGTAATTTATTCCTGATCAAACCTGATTTTTCAGCATCATTACTCCAGCCTTCAGTGTCACATGATTCTTCAGAAATCATTCTAATATGCTGATTTGCTTTTTTAAGTGTAAGTCCTGTAACTGCAGGAGTGTCTATGAATAAAGCTCAGCTCTGCAGTAGCTCTGCTGCTGATGATGTCATGCGCTAATCTGAGCCGTGATCTCATCATCATCCCCAGAGTCTCCTCACTGCATTATGACATCATCAGTCTGTCAGCATTAGAGTCATCAGTGTGTTGACTGACATGCACAGCTGTTAGTAAAGTGACACACACAGACACGCTGCTGTCTGGACGGAAGTGTGTGATGGGAGCACATCTGTTTTAGTCGTGTGTCTGCCTGTAAAGCAGCTGGATCAGACAGAGACTGTCTGATGTGCTGGAAAAGCACTCCGCTGCACTTCACGCAAGACATTTCATCAGTATGTGTGTCCTGGGAAATGAACCCATGATCTTAGGGTTTCTAAACCTATGCTAGTTGAAGCAGCATTCTCAGCACAATTGACCTCAGGAAAGTGATGTATTTCTAAGTGAATAAGACTGTTCAGCAGTAAATTATGCAGGACAGTACTTGACTTTATATGTCAGGATAAAACATTTTCTCTGTGAGTGTTTCAGCAGAAAATTTGATTAATAAAATACTATTATTAATAGTATTAGTAGTTGTAGTATAATTAAATTAATAAAATTGTTTTTAACAACTAAAAGTAATAGAAATTGGGTTAATCTTTTTTTTTTTTTTTTTAATGACATGCATTGCTGAGTTATGCCAAAAAGCATGAACATTTGAGAAATTAAATAGTTTTGATAATGGAATATTAAATGGCATTTGCAACACATTTAACCTCAACAGTGTAAAGTATTTCTGATCAAAACAGAAGAAAATATTTGGAAATAGAGGAAACTCTATTAGTAACTATTACAGTAATAATTTAGTTTTTATTTGAATCACATGCAATAGGAAATTATGTTTTATAGGAATACACTGATAATTAATGCTAAAATAATAGCAGCAAAAAATAATGCACTAAAAAAAACAACAACACTGATTATTATTAATAATAATAATAATAATAATAATAATCATAATAATAATAGAAATAGCTGCAAGGAGCAATTAAGGGGCAAAGCTCTACAGAAGCAAGCATGTCAGCAAGCATCAGACCAACTGCAGCAATACGTAATTGAAGCCATTTGAAGAAGATTTTAGTCAAATGTCTGAAAAATCATAAATAGAACCACTAGTAATATTAGTGGCTTATCACTTTTGACCAATAGGTGGCGCTGTTATCAAATACATGTGATGTGTTTTGTGTAAGGTGTCAATAGCTATGTTTCCATCACCCTGTTTTTATGCACATTTTGAAATATCTCATCAGAACCAGTGCTGGAAACACCACATTTCTAATAAAAGTCCCTTAAAGTTTTTACACTCGTTTGAGGTGGTTTTTGACTTGTGCGAAAAGGTTTAATGCAAATAATGGAAGACGGAAATGATTTTGCAGAATAAATTCCTCCGTATGCATCAAAAAAATCATGTAACTTTCTGCTATGGGATGGCAAACCTGACTAACCAGCGAACCGATCTCGTTCCACAGCATCTACAATGTTGCTGTTGTCATTCTGAAATGCCCAAAAATAAATATATATAATTGCCTCCAGGAACTGTCTTACACGACTGTGTTCCCAAACAGCAGGCGTTCACCTCCAAAAGCAACAACCACATTTACTTTGTTCCATCTGTACACTTCGAGGTGTGAGGTTTATTATATATGAAAATGATTATATTTAGTGGCTTCTTCTACTTTTCTTAGTGATACGTAGTGCCTGTTTATCAGGATTTTGTTATATTTGACTCGTTGGATGGAAACAGAGCTTACTCACGAATGTTTTATGCGATATTCCAATTCTGTGCATAAGTTAAATTCGCAACTTTGGATGGAAACTCTGCTAGTGGCACACAGTCTGGCATCACACCTCAAATTTGTTGCAGTGCTATACAAAAACGGTTTTGTCCATCAGCACAAAATCCATAACTTTTTGTCAGCTTAATCTGAAAATGATCTGACTTAATTTTGGTGAAAATCAGACAAATGGTCTAGAAGGAGATTGAAAAAGTACATTTTCAACATAATTCAAAATTTTTGTACATTTCATTAACTTTTCTGCTTCTAAACTTTGAGAATCGCAAGGGCATATTGCCAGAGACGCAAACTGAGCTTCGTAACGATACATTAATGCGTTTGTAAAATATAGCATTTTACGACAAAATTAAAATTGGCCAATGCCAACATGAGAAAATCGCTATGATTTTTCAGACCAAGGTGTGAGGTTTATTATATATGAAAATTAATATATTCAGTGGCTTCTCCTACTTTTCTTAGTGATATGCAGTGCTAGTTTATCAGGGACTGACGATTTTGTTCTATTTGACTCGTTGGATGGAGACACTGCTTACTCGCAAATGTTTTATGCGATATTCCAATTTTGTGCATAAGTTAAATTCGCAACTTTGGATGGAAACTCGGCTAGTGGCACACACAAAGTTTGGAGTCAATACGTCAAAGCTTTGCAGAGATACAGCCTACAGATACAATTTGTTGCGGTGCTATACAAAAACAGTTTTTTGTATTTTTGGTGAAAATCGGACAAACAGTCTAGGAGGAGTTGGAAGAAGTAGGTTTTCAACATAAAATCAAAATTGCGAAAAGATGACAAAACTTCTATGACTCAAAAGTTGTCAAAAAGTTGTACATTTCATTATAACTTTTCTGCTCCGAAACTTTTTAAGCATCATAAGGGCATGGCGCCAAAGACGCGAACCGAGTTTTGTAACGATACATTAATGCAATTGTAAAATATAGATAGCATTTTACTACAAAATTAAAATTGGCCAACGCCCAAAATGGCTGACATGGGAAAATGGGTATGGTTTGACTTTGCATGCTGCACTGATTCTAAAGATCTAAAGGGGCGTGTTTGTGGGGGTTAGTTTGCTAGAGTTTTTCCTCTATTCCTCGCTTTTCAATCTGCATTTTACTTTCACTTTTGAATGATCTGCAATTCGGCTTCAATTGATTGAATGGACAACAACAAAACAGTACCACGACAAACTCACTTATATTAAACATAGAATGATTTCATTTATTAACAAAATGTTGTCTTTATTTGGGTATAATTTTTAGTGGCTCCATGTAAATTTTATTTGGTGGGAAAGGGGCCAAAATGGCTCTTTTGACATTGAAGGTTGCAGATCCTTGGTCTAGGATGAGTTCAAAAAAGTAGGTTTGGACACGAAAAATCTTGACACATAGAATTTTACTTTTGAAATCCAAGGAATCAGAAGTAAAAATATATTTTTTCAAAGGTTATTAGCATAAACATGAGTGAAATTCAGTTGCTAGCGTGTCCTCCTTCTGTGTGCCAAATTTCACAACTTTCCCGGAAGTGGTTATGTGGGCTGCCATAGACTCAAGAGTGGAAGAAGAAGAAGAAAAAGATGGCCCCTAACAATATTAATATTGTATTTTTTTAGAATTACATGCACACTTCATGGAAAATTATATTTCTTTTTTCATATCTTGAGTCTTTCTGTGTGGTTCACTTTGCATGTTTGTCTGTGTTTGTTTCTCAGCCGGAGAGGATAGACCCTAGCGCTTCCAGACAGGGTTATGATGTCCGCTCAGATGTTTGGAGTTTGGGAATCACACTGGTGAGAATGATGATCTGTCACATGACCTCAAAGGGAACATTTGTGTGATACTGAGAGTGATTTCGATGTGTTAAACTGCTGCGATGTTGTTTCAGTATGAATTGGCCACAGGACGGTTTCCCTACCCGAAGTGGAACAGTGTGTTTGATCAGCTGACGCAGGTGGTGAAGGGCGACCCGCCGCAGCTCAGCAGCTCAGAGGAGAGACAGTTCTCCCCCAAATTCATCAACTTTGTTAACCTGTGGTGAGACACACGCACACAAACACACACAACTGCAGTCACACTGTGATCTCCACCGTTTCCTCTTTCTCAGAGTTTTCTGACTCAGCAGAAAGGATGTAATAACTTTGATTTATTGTGTAATCATATGATGCACATGACGCCTCCTGCTGCTCATTCACAGCAACTGCAACAAGTGGAAATTGAGCTTATGATCAATTTGACCCTGAAGGGTTTAATTAACTCTTTTGTTGTTTCAATTTCTGACAGCCTTACAAAGGACGAGTCAAAAAGGCCAAAGTACAAAGAGCTTCTGGTGAGTTCGTGTTTCCTGTCGAAGCCACATGTTTGGCAATTTTTAAAAGCTTTAATCATAATCAAAGAGTCGTTGACATGAAAGTTCAATGAGATTTTGTATTATGGAAAACCTGGGTATATCAGTGAATTTTTAAAAATTCTGGTCTTGAAAATTGTTCTATAAAATATTTCAATGTGCCAAATCCTCATCCAAATGAATTATATTATTTTATATGATTTTTCTAGGATATTTAAGACTATCTATTTAAAATCTGCCAAAATATAAATAAAAATTGTGAAAAACATTGTACGTTGTATTCTTAACAAAATGTATATTTGTTTTATATATATATATATATATATATTATGTTTATATATTGCCTGTTTAAAGAGTGGTAACTTATAATAATAATTAAAATAATTAAAGAAAATAATAACTTTTATTATTATTATTATAATATTGAAATTTTATTTTCATTCATGATTTCTGCCAACATAAGAGCATTTTAGTTATTATTATATGATTACATATTATTTAAGAGATCACATAAAAAAATATATTTAATTTGTCACACAGATTGACTATTTATTTAAAATCTGCAGAAATATAATTAAAAAGTGTTTACAGCTTTTGAATTTTGCACTTTCCTTAATGAATATGATAAATTATACAACAAATTATACAAAAGCAAAATTCATATGTATTTATACTTTTATGTTTATATAATGTATGTTTTTTAAAGAGAGGTAAGTTTAAAAAAAATAATAATAATAACAATAATAATATTTATTATTATTATTATTATTATTATTAAATAATATAATTCCAGTATTAATTTTCAAGTAGTTATTGACAGTTTATTTAGACAGTTATTTATTGTTATTACCACTACCCTAAATCATCAAATGTATATTTCTATTTTTATTTATAGTATTGTATTTATATATTGTATGTTTTATTTAAAGAGTGGTAACTTTTTATAATAATAATAATAATAATAATAATAGTAATAATAATTAAATTGTAATTTCAGTATTAATTTTCCAGGAGTTATTGTCAGTTTATTTAGACAGTTATTGTTGTTATTGTTGTTGTTGTTGTTATTATTATTATTATTATTATTTATAAATAGAAATACTAATTCCTTATATAACATATGTTGTTTGTCTACTAACCTTAAGCATCTAATTCATAAATATAATAATAATAATAATAATAATAATAATAATAGTTATTGACAGTTTATTATTCTTATTATTGTTGTTGTTGTTCTTCTTCTTATTATTATTATTTCAAAATACAAATAGCAATTTCTTAGCCGTTTCTGCCTAATAAAATATATAATAAAAAAGAACCCAACATAACGTTATAATAAAATTGTATAGGCTATACATGATAAATTTCCATGGCCGACATTTTATTAATTTTAGTGACTTTTCCAGGTCACTCAGGTTTTATTTTCAAGACTGTGGGAGTCCTGTGACAGTTGTAGAGGCAACAAAATTAAATAAGAACTATTATGATGTCAGTTTATGTTATTTCAGGTGTTTTAGCTTATTTCAAACCATATTTTGTCTCATTTGAAATCATTTTAAGCCGTCTTTAATGCTGTGTCTTTCTGTGTCTGTCAGAAACATCCCTTCATTCAGATGTACGAGGAACGTACGGTAGACGTGGCCAGCTACGTCTGCAAGATCCTGGATGAGATGCCCGCGTCTCCCAGCTCCCCGATGTACGTGGACTGACACACGCTCGCAAGATGAGATGCAAGCGTTGGTTTAAACATTTGCTTTATCACAGAACGGCAGTATTAAAACAGGAAAACCTATACGAGAGCACCACGAGCGGCACAGCGGTGTTCAATTCAAGCTCGACTGTAAAATACCTCCTACCCACATCTCTCTCTCTCTTTCTCTTACTTACTGTCTCTCTCTCATCACACACAGACACACACACACACACACGCACACACCTGTAAAGTGCAAACACACGTATCTGATGGGACGCGCGGCGGTCTGATCTCTCGCGGATGCGGAATAGTGATTTTAAACAGATATTAAATAATGAAATAATAAATAAGCCTGGAATTGTATTTATACTTCTGAAATCACTTGTGGAATATATGATTCGGAAAGCCTTCGACATACTGGAAATCTGCTCGTGTCTCGTCCCTCCTCTTCATGTATGTGATATTAAACGTGTTTTGTATGTTAAGGTGAATGATGATGCAGAGGTGGCCGGGGTTTCTGTAATCCTCACTGTACAACGACTATGTGCTGATATTATAAATAAAACTGAGGAATATGGAAACGACTCAACGCTTGGTGCTTTGTAATGTAGCTCATCTTAAAATCCATTCATTTAACATTATCAAATGATTTTAACTGTTTACTGCATTGAAGTTATTACATTTTAATATGACTTTATTTACTTAATAATTGATGAATAATTTAGTTTACAATGCAGTTACTGTGTAATTTGGTTTATATTGTATTTTTTTTGTTATATATGAAATTTTTATATTACAGATCTTGATTTTTTCGTAATGTAATACAAATAAGTGATTTAAATATATCATTATAAATGTTTTAATATTTTAGAATATTAAATGATTTTTAAATATATAATTTCATTAATATTTATAATCACAGATACATTAATGTATTTTTGATGCAATGCATTTTAATGTAATTGTTTTATAATTTAATTCTTCAATTTGATAATTAGTTTTTTATATCAAAGATCTTTTTTTTATTATTTGTAATGTATGTAATATAAATGATTATTTATAATGGTATTAATTTGAGTAATATAAATACCCTTTTTAATTTATAACATTTTTAATTTGAGAAAACTTACAGATTTACAAATCACAGAAAATATTTTGAATCAAAAATACATTATTTAATGGTTTAAAAATATATAATTCACTTGGTTTTTAGATTGTTACAGTGATTTTTTTTTTTTAAAAAAATTTAGTTAAATTTTGATTTTCATATGTGTAATGTAATCTAAATGATTAAATATATAATTATAATGCTATTGATATAAATATGAATAATGTTTTATTTTTTATAATAAATATAATTGTTTTATTAAATATATAATTGCATTAATATATAGAATAAATACATTAATTGATGTAATTTATTTTAATGTAATTATTTTGTTTTATGGTTTAAATTTTTGCATTTATAATATCAGATTTTTTTATATTACAGATCTATTTGTAATGTGTCTAATATAAATAATTACAAAACATTTTCTTAATGAGTGTTAGGAATACTGATTTTAATTTAATTTAAACATTTTTAATTTATAAAATGTACAGATACTTTTTATATCACAGATTTTGATTTATAATGTAATCTAAATAAATAGAAAATGATAAACAATGCTATTAATATAAATATGAAGAGTGTTTTAATTTGTTATAATATATTTTTTAAATATATAATTTCATTCATATTTTGAATCAAAAATTAATTATTTAATGTATTTTTGATGTATTTTAATGTAATTGTTTTGTTTTATATTTTAATGATTTAATTTTATAATATCACACATCTTTATTTTTTATTATTTGTAATGTGTGTAATACAAATATTAAATTATTAAATAAATATAAATATTAACATTTATAATGTTTTTATTTGATAAAATTACAGGCATTAACAATATTTTGAATCAAACATACATTATTTAATGATTTAAAAATACATTTATTTTTGTATCCGTAATAATCGTTGTTTTAATATAGAAATTTTTTTTTTCCCTCCTTTTTTTCTGTTCCTTCTTTTTCTTTTTTTCAGCTGATTTCCCATTGATTCACATTCAAATTTCACAGCGGCTTTTTATTTTACTACAGAGACACTTTAAAGTATAATAGTTCACATTTAATAATAAAAAACGCACTATTAAGTGAAACACAAATGAGAATGTACTACTTAATGACCATTAAACGATTGTTTAGGTATCATCTTCCAGCAAGAAGCAAAAACCCATTCTGAACAGCGCTGAGAAAAGTAACAGATGAGATGCCAGCGCTGGCAAATGCATGTTACTTTTCTCAGCGTTGATCAGATCTGACCAACCACAGTTTGAATCCGGATTGAATCAAAGACTATATTGAATCCATTTGTGATTGCTGATTTCACATCTGAATAATAACACTCGGGAACTGTAATAGGCATTTAATTAAAAGTAGGTTAAAATAGGAGACTTATCATACCTGACCTACTTTCTGGGCTGCTATCAGAGCCGCTGAGAGACATTTATGCGCCACTAGCTAGTTCTCGTTCTACGTGCGTCAAACGTCATCATCATGCGTCGGAAGTGCGTCCAGCATCAACACACATGTGAGTCCTTCAAACGGCTGTGATATTTGTGTTTGTTGAGCTGCAAGTCGCTCTGATGCGCCACTCCTCGTAGCCGCTGGGTGTTTATTATGCTCGCGCGTCTCCGCTGCTCTTTCTTCGCACTCAGAGCGCTGGGAGTCGGTAAAGAGCTTCTGCTGCAGGGACCCGTCAGACTGATGGAGACTCACTCCTCCAGAAAGAGCAGACCTGTCAAAGACACACTGCGCCATGTGAAGATGAAGGAGAACCGCAGGCAGGGCGAGCTGCACGGGCCCTCCACCGTCTATGTGCAGGTGGTCGGCGCTGGGAGTCGAGATAATGGCGCCTCGCTGTATGTTTTCTCCGAGTATAACAGGTGAGCACTGATTCACACTCAGTATGACAGTGACATGTGTAAACAATCTGTGAGAAGTGTGAAATATTACACTTCATAACAGCCTTCATTAAAAATCATGAATAGGTTGGGTATGGAAGTATGGAAAATTAAAAAAAAAGAAAATGTGTGAAGCAGAGTTCAGTGACATGTCAACATTTTTAATATGAATTAATAACAATAAATGTAATGAAATACATTTACAATACAATGCATATACTTATTCATATTTCAATCACTTACCATTTGAGCAGTATATATACTTTGCTGGTGAATTACTAATGAATAAATAATTGAGGACATTGATTATACAATGTTACTAAATAAATATAGAACAGTAAATGCTTATTAGTAATAATAATAATAATAATAATAATAATGCTGTCTAAAATTAGCAATAGTGCAAACATTATCAACTAGTACTTTATAGACAGCAATATGCATTGCTTATTTTTATATAAATAAAAATAAATCAAACTTATGAATATATTTTAAAATATATAATGATACTTCAAAATAATTTGCTGGTAAACTTTATGTAATATAATAATGTGAGTACATGAATGATTTTAAAGGTTTTTATAAAATGTCAGTGCTAGCTAGTCGCTAAATTGTATATCATCAAATGTATTTGATTATTATTGAACTTTATGTAATTACTTATGTTTTATTTAAAAACAAAACATTTATTAAACTCTTTCTTAAGACATCAGTAATGAAAGAGCACAAATAAAAATGGCATAAAATGATTGATTCATACATTTATCTGCCTTTGATACCAGCATCTGTTTAATGAATATAGAAATGTATTTGTCTTCATATATAATATTTTTTCATTTATTTTTATTATTTGTAATGTATGTAAAATAAATAATTGTTAAATCATTTGTATAATGTCAAATTATTTGTATAAAATTGTCAGATTTACAGATTACAGAAGATAACCAATTCGACTCAAAATACTTATTATAGTAATATAATATAATTATTTAATGACTTAAAAAATATATTATTCACTCAATTATATGAATAATTGAAGAATAGTTTAGTTTACGGTGAAATTAATTTGTTTTATAATTAAATTTTTCAGTTATAGAAAACTTTTTTTGTATATTACAGATCTTGATTTTGTTTTTAAATATTTGTAATTTAATATAAGTGATTATTAATTAATGTTATATAATATTAAAGAATTTCAAAATTTTTAATATTTAATTTCATTAACATTTTGAATCAAAAATATATTCATGTATTGTTGGTGTAATGTCATTTTGTTTTATAATTTAATTCTTCAATTTTATTTATTTTTATAGATTTTATTTTTTTTATTATTTGTAATGTAATATAAATAGCTATTAAATAAATAATTACAAATAATGGTATATGTAATACAAATACCATTTTTAATTTATAACATTTTTGATTTTATAAAATTTACAAATTACAGAAAAGATTTTGAATCAAAAATACATTAATTATTAAAAAAAAAAAAAAATGTGTGTGTGTGTATATATATATATATATATATATATATATAATATATTATATATATATATATATAAATATAAATAATTGCTTCAATACACAAATCATTTTTTTTTCATTTCCAGCTAAGAAAGCTGATTTTCCATTGGTCCACATTCGAATTTCACAACCGTTTTTTTTTTTTTCGTTTCACTGCAGAGATGTATGCACTATTAAAACTATAATCATTCAAATGTAATTAAAAAAAAAAAAACTAGCAAGTGAAATACAAATGAGAATTTACTACTTAATGACCATTAAACGATTGCTCCGATATAATTTCCCAGTAATCATGAACAACTGTGGTTGGTCCATTCTGAACAGCGCTGAGAAAAGTAACTGGTGTACACTTTGACATATGTGACCCTGGACCACAAAACCAGTCTTAAGTCACTGGGGTATATTTGTAGCAATAGCCAAAAATACATTGTACGGGTCAAAATTATCAAAAATAAATTGATGCCAAAAATCATTAGGATATTAAGTAAAGATCATGTTCCATAAAGATATTTTGTAAATTTTGTACCATAAATGTATCAAAACTTAATTTTTGATAAGTAATATGCATTGCTAAGAACTTAATTTGGACAACTTTAAAGGCGATTTTCTCAATATTTTTATTTTTGTGCACCCTCAGATTCCAGATTTCAAATAGTTGTATCTCGGCCAAATATTGTCCGATCCTAACAAACCATACATCAATGGAAAGCTTATTTATTCAACTTTCAGATGATATATAAATCTCAATTTTGAAAAATTGACACTTAAGACTGGTTTCGTGGTCCAGGGTCACATATAGTCATATTTGAATATGTGTGAACCACTGTCTATCTAAGTAGTATATACTGTTTGTTGATGAAAGTTATCCAACAACGTTAGTAATAAAGCATTTCTTTCGTATGCAGGTATCTGTTTAATTGTGGTGAAGGAACACAGAGACTGATGCAGGAACACAAGTAAGAGATAAACTGTTTTACACCTTGACATCTTATGAAGATATGATCAGAGAGGAAAACAAACATTTGATAAATTGTGCTTATGAATTACTGCAGATTGTAAAATGTTTTATGTGTGTGTGTCTTGTTTGTATCCAGAATAAAAATTGCACGCTTGGACAACGTCTTCCTCACCAGGATGAGCTGGGAGACAGTCGGCGGTTTATCAGGTCAGACTGGAACTTTGTTCTCCAAGATTTGTACCGCAATGCCACAATTTCACGGTTCCTTATGAAGCCATTTGAAAACTTTTCTGTTTGATTTCCAGCTGTTCACAGTCTATTGTTTCTCAAAGACCTAATGCAGTCTCGGGTGTCATGTGTGACGGGTTCGTTTTGTGATTTGTGTGTGCAGGGATGATCCTGACCCTCAAAGACACTGGAGTCCCTCAGTGTGTCCTGTCAGGACCTCCGCAGCTGGTATGTGAGCGACTGCAGCCACATGCACACTGTCTACAAAAAATGAAAGACTTTAGATATTTGAACTGAATTGTGTTTTGTGTGTATTTGACTGAATTGTGTTCTGTTGTTGTAGGAGAAATATTTACAAGCCATACGAGTGTTTTCAGGGCAGCTGGAAGACATTAAACTTGGTAAAGTCCACCGTTATCCTCTCTTATCGTTTAAATGCAGTGTTATTATTGTTTGAATAAACTAAATCTATTAAGGATCATTCGTGCTAACTAACACAGCTGACATAAAATAAGATACAGTATACAAGATGAAAAACTAAACAAACTTAAAATTAAAACTAAATCTCGACTCAACTCAGTGTGAATGAACTTGGCTCAGCTCAACTAAACTAAGATTGGCTTGAGAAAGCCTAGTCTGAAAGTTTGAAATAGTTGTAAATTTTTGAAAATTTAAATAAATTATTTAAATAGTTTTATTAAGTTACTAGCATGTTTCTAGCATGATTAGCTAGTTTTTAACATGTTGCTAGCATGTTTTTAGCATGATCAGCAAGTTACTGGCATGTTGTTAGAATAATTAGCAAGTTACTACCATGTTTCTAGCATGGTTAGCAAGCTACTAGCTTGTTTTAGCACAATTTACATGTTTTTAGCATGATGAGCATGTTGTTGGCATTATTAAGCATGTCTCTAGCACGTTGATAGCCTGTTTCTAGCATGATCAAGACGTTACTACCATGTTAGCATAATTGGCAAGTAACTAGCATGTTTCAGGCATGATTAGCTAATTACTTGCATGTTTGTAGCATGATCAGCAAGTTTCTCTCATGTTTCTAGCATGATTAGCATGTTTAAACCAGCCAAAACCAGTTGACTCAGATAAAAAAAGCAGCTAAAACCAGCCTAGGCTGGTTGTTTAGTCTTAGCTGGTTTAAGCTGAAAAAATCTGGTTTAAGCATGGCTGGTGTTCTAACAGGGTTCCTATCTAAGACTAGCCTGACCAGCTAAAAATTGGCCTAAACCACTTTAAAACCAGCCTGGGAGATCAGGCAAAGCTTTATCATCTTAGGCTGGTTTTGTGTTTGTGGTTTTAATACAATTTAAATGCACTATAAGACTCATTGTACAAAAGCTTTCACCCGCTCGATGAAAGTCTGTGGGATTTTTGGTAGTTTTGATAGTCTAGTTTAGAAAAGCTATAAGCTGGATCAGTTAGAAAAGTTATAGCATCCCCTGCCCCCCACCAAAAAAGCACAAACTAACAAATAAACTTACTAAAATGAAATTGAAAACTGAAGCCATTTAAATGAAAGCTTTCTGAAAATGTTCATATATAAATACTCTAATAGTATGTAAATACTAAAATAACTTGTGAAAAAAACTTGATTATTTGACTGTCTGTTCTCTGATTACTGTATCTTCATCCATCCAATCTGAATGAGATTGTTTATTTTTCTTTTGTCCCCAGCTGTCAGACCTTTTACAGAACCTATATATAAAGACGACACCATGACCGTCAGTCAAGTTCCTCTGTTCTGTGAGTGTCTCCTCATCTTTATACTGTTCTCACCCATGATTGTTTATATAAAATAATCCTCTGTATGTGTGTGTTGTAAGCCGAGCACAAGGCCGAGGCTGACAGAGGTTCCCCAGGCTCTGGGCGCAGCAGCAGTCCTAACAGCAGTCAGAAGGGGGCGCTGGAGGACAGTCAGAGTCTCAACGCCAGCAGAAGATCAGCCAGTCCAGGTGAGACGAGACAAACACATATGACACTGTTTTATGAGCTGCTGGATCTGTAAACACTGTATGATTTACATAAACCTCAAACTATATAGTTTAAAAGGAATGTGATAAATTAAAATTCTATTTAATGTATACATTTATTTAATACTGGTTATGTTTATGATTTATATTTATTGTCTATAAATATATATAATTTTTGTTTAGAACATATTTTATTATATTTTTATTTACTGATATTATTATTATTATTATTAAATAGAAGATCATAAAGATTTTCCTTTCCATTTTGTATACATTTTTATATATTGTATATTATATATTATATATATTATACAGTTACATACTTTGAGTTGATCATTAAAAATAAAATAAAAAAATCATTAATTTTGTATATTTTGATGTAATATAATATATGATATAATGTAATGTAACAAAGTGATTACAGTTTGTGTTGATAAATCTCAAAATTTTAAATTTAAAATAGAAATTTTATTTTTATTTTCTACTTTTATACACTTTTATATTATTGATATTAATTAAAATAGTCTATTGCATTTTGCATCATAACAAATTCTAATAATGTGATTTTAGTCAAAATGGGTGAAAAATCATGAATGCTAGTAATATGATTTAATCCGTTATCACTTTTGACCACAAAGTGGCACTGTCTCAAAATGTTTTGAGCACTTTCAGGTCATGGTTTTGATGGTACATACAAAGTTTTGTAATAGTACACCAATGCATTAGTAAAAATGTAGCATTTTATATCATAATACTCTATTGTAGTCAATAATAATTTCATGTTTTGTTCAATTATAGCACCACCAAGAGGCACATTCCCCCCAAATTGACATTCTTATGCATGAGAAGAGAAAAAAATGACCAAGGGTTGACTTTGCAATTTTTTTACCACTTACTATCAAAATATTGGCAATTGGGCATTAGTGTATAGTCAGCACGCTATGTTTCCAAATTTCCTACGGTGGTTTTGTGTCATTAGAAGTAACGGATACTAAGATATTGTCAAATGTTTTTTAAGCTCTAAAATGCAGCGTTGCACAAACCATAAGGTAAAACCTGGCATGTTTGGTATTGCTGGACTCAGCAAGGATTCAGGAGGCTAAAAAGGTGAATCCTGAATATAAGTTAACCACACCCAAAGTTATAAGCATGTGAATATTTTATTTTACCACTAGGTGGCACTGGCTCAATGTCTCTGGCTCCTTCAGGGCATCATGCTGATGACCCATACCAAGTTTTGTAACTTTGTGCGTTCATAAAATATAGCATTTTATTGCAAAATACAAAATGGCCGACACCCAAAATGGCTGACATTGGAAAATTGGGTATCATTTGACTCACCAAATCTAAAGAGTCCAGATTTGAGATTTTTGGCCAAATCATTGAGAAGTTAGAAGATAAATGAGCCATTTTTTCATATCTCCTGACCACCAGATGGCACTGTGCCGAAATGCTGCAGGTAGCCTCAGGTTATGCTTGTTACAACACTCGCCAAGTTTGGCCTCAATACGCCAAGCCTTTGCAGAGATATAACCTCACATCCATTTTTCCTTCTTTTTTTTTTTCATAGAATTCATCCGTATGTTAATCGAGAACAGTTTGACTAATAAACTTGAATTCCATAACTTTTGCCAGCATGGACTGTAGATGATCTGAGCCAATTTTGGTGAAAATCAGACAAACCGCCTAGGACGAGTTCAAAAAAGTAGGTTTTTCAAACAATTAAAAATGTAACAAAGTGATTTTTGTGATGTTTTTTCTACACAATTTTTTTTACGTTTGCTGCACGGTGAAAGAACAATGCTATACATAAGAATTTGTTTACTCACAGGCGAGTGTCGACACGTGCAGCATGCTTAGGCTATACAAACATATTTCGCAGAGCAAGCACCTGCTTCACCTTCACTTAACTGATGCAGCCTATACGCAACACAGTGGCAAGCGGCAATATTGGATAAATGGCTATCAGAGAGTGAATCCGTGAGTGAATGGAGTCTGAAAGGATAACAGCCTAGAAAGTGCGCAATGGGTGCATTTTCTGTTTTAATAATAGTTCGCAAATGTGTAGAGCAGAATTGAACAGAACACTACCGGCATTTTGTGTGCTGAGAGGATTGTAACTTAACCGCCTCAGATTGACCACTACATTCATAAAATCAACAGATTGGCTATATTGCTCTACGCTGCAAAAACACACCGTGATTAGAAACATATGTCCAGTGGATGAGAAGTCCCAAACCGCAACTTGACCGCGGGTTTTTGTGATGGTGTTTTTGCCGCGAGCTATTAAAATAGCCTAGTTACATTTTGTATGTAATGGCAAAGTGATTATATTTAGTTTCGTTTTTTTTTTATTATAATTAATTTATAAAAACTTTTGGAGCTTTTTTTGCTCCTTAAATATAAGTTTTAGTTTTTTTAAGTAACAAACAAAGGCCAGTGGAAGACTGTTCATAGTCTGAATGAAATAAAATCTATAGATCTAAAACGGTTAAAGTAGCTAACCTAAATAAATGTGCGCTAGGTGCATATCATTTTTTGGAGACCATGTAGCAAAACATGAAATTGCCATTGACTACAATAGAGAATTATGATATAAATTGCTACATTCTTACCAATGCATTGGTGTACAATTACGAAACTTTGTATGTACCATCCAGACCATGACCTGAAAGTACTCAAAAGGTTTTGTGACAGTGCCACCTTGTGGTCAAATGTTATAATGAAATTATACATTTTGCCCATTGTAATGAGACTAGTATTAATAGACTCCTTGGGTCATGCTGAGAACAGTGATACCAATGTTGCCATGGTCAGCCAAACGTCTTGTCTGCCATTTTGATTTTCTTTAAAAACCTACTTTTTCAAACTCCTCCTAGACTGTTGGTCCGATTTTCACCAAAATCAAACCATATCATCTATAGACCATGCTGACAAAAGTTATGGATTTTGTGTCGATAGACAAAACTGTTTTTGCATACCACAGCACTGAATTTGAGGCATGATGCCAAAATGACTCTTTAGGCTGTATCTCTGAAATGCTTTGGCATATTGACCCCAAACTTTGTGTATGCTAATGTCAACTCATACAGAACACTCCACATTGATTTAATAGCAGAGCCACCTATTGGTCAAACGTGATAAGCCAATAAATCATATTACTACAGGTTGTATTTATGATTTTTCAGTTGTTTTGAATAAAATCATCCTAAAATGGCTTCAGTTACTCACTGTTTCAGTTGCTCTAATGCTTGCTGTCTTGCTTGCCTAATGCTTGGCCCCATAATTGCTGTTTGCAGCTATATTTATTACTATTACTATTAAAGTGAGTCAAATAATAAATGATTGCATTTTAACTATGTGTTGATTAAAAAAAAAAAAAAATTCTAATACTTATTAATTTAAGTGTTTACTTTTACCTGTGCTCCAAATTCATGTTGTTGTTTTTTTTTTTTTTTGTAAACAACTATTTCTCTCTCTCTCCCCACAGAAAGGGAAGAAAAGATTACTAGAGATTCATCTCTGGTGGTGGCTTTTGTGTGTAAGGTGAGCAGAAACTCAAACAGTGTGACACATTTCTCCAGCCACATAATGATTGTAAATGTATCCTTTCATCTTTTAATACCATAATCATATTTTCTGTCTAATGTTTCTTCAGTTACACTCAAAGAAAGGGAACTTCATGGTACTGAAAGCCAAAGAGATGGGCCTACCGGTGTAAGTGTCTGATATCTGTTCTATTCAGATGTTATTATGTATTCAGAACTGAAATATAACACATGGTTTAGGGCATCACTTCTGTTTTCTCCTTCACTTGTAGAGGAACAGCAGCCATTGGGCCCATAATCGAAGCTCTGAAAGCCGGAAAAACTGTGATGCATGATGGAAAAGAGGTGACTTAAGTCAATTTTTCAGTTTTTTACAATAACAACCTGTTTTGTAGAAAACCTCTGTAGTACCTGCTGACTCCAGAGGTGATCTGAAGGCTGTAAGATCTCCTCATTTCCCAGCTGACTGTGCAGCATGTGTTTTAGATCCGACCCGAGGAGCTGTGCACGCCGTCTGATCCCGGACCTGTTTTCATAGTCGTCGACTGTCCATCAGAGGACTTCATACAGCCTCTCTGCACCAATCACGTCTTACAAAGGTGAACAGATGTCTCCTCTAGAGAAACGAGGCCTGTTTTCTTCGTACACATCTTACATTGTGATGCGTGCAGGTATCAGACTGACGGATCTGAGGATTCTGCAGCTCTCGTTGTTCACATGACGCCTGAATCAGTGCTGGACACGGATGAGTACAAAAGCTGGATGGAGAGGTAGATATGAAGTACAGCAATCACATACAGATCTGATCTTGTGCAGTGAGCGTTTGTGTGATGGGTCTGTTGTGTCTCAGGTTTCCCAGCAGCACTGAGCATCTGGTCATGAACGAGCAGACGTTTACGCCACACAACACGCGCAGTCACAAACTCCAGACGCAGCTCAACCTTATCCATCCCGAGATTTTCCCTCAGCTCAAACTCTACAAGACCAAAGTACAGCACTCATGGCACATTTAACATTGTTTTAGTAGTTTAGATTATTCTGAGATCAGAGAATGATCTGATATATTTTCTTTTAACTGTTTAAAAATGTTGTATTTTATTAAAAATTAAATTATAATAGTGATAAAAAAGGTTCCTAAAACAGTTTCTGATACAGATACTGATACAAATTCATTTCTTTTTTTTTTTTTTTTTTTTTTTTATGAATACCTTTTAATTTAATCTCTTACAGTTAAGATTGGTAAATTTAGTAACTTTTCAAAAATCATGTTTGTTTTTTTTTTTGCCATTCCAAGTAATATCAATCAAACTGCAGTTGTTTTGGGTTGTTTTGATTAAATAAATTGATAAAAAAAATACAGCTAACTAACACAATAACGTAATATAAAAACATGATTTATTACATTATTTATTAGTTGTTAAAAAGTGATCTGTTTTTGCATAAGAAATCTTCATATTGTGTCTGATTTGATTGATAGATTTATTTATTTATTTTTTTTTTTTTTACATTAAATGGTATGTTACAGGTCAGTTTCATTTAGATTTTAGTCATTTCCAATGGGAATATACAATATAATTTATCATTCTTCCTATTTATTCCTTCGGTCATTTCTAATTTAATTCCATATTTAATGCATTTTTTATTTTATTTAATATTAGATTTGTTAGTTGTTTATTCTCATAATTTAATATTTTTGAGTTTCAATATTTTTTATATTTTTTTTGTATGTAATGTTTTTGTAATATATTCCAAATTTACCCATTTTGACCACTTCTAGTATGCTTTCCTATTATTGTTATTATCTTTTATTATTTAAATGAATATTAAATAGTCTCTTACAGGTCATTTTGATTAGATTGCATTATTATTATTAATATATTTTTTAAAATTTTATTTTTTTATATTTATTTCTAATTTATTGTACTAATTTATTGTTATATTAATACATTTGAATTAAAGCATTAACTGGTATGTTATTTAGATTTTAGTCATTGCCAATAAGAACTTAACATTGATGTCTTATTTGTCAATTATTTATTTTTGTGTAATTTCATATATTTTTTTAATGTATTTCAATATTATTTTTTTCTTTCATTTTAATGTTTTTTTTTTATTCTTCCAACTTATTCATTCTGTCATTTCTAATTTAATGTAATATTTAATGCATTTATTTCATTTAATATTAGATTTGTCAGATTTTTTTTTTTTTTTTTTTTATTGTTCTGATGGAATTTCTTATTTTTTTTATATAATATTTTCTAATTGTAATGTTGTTGTTTTTTGTTGTTGTAATTTAATATTTTTTTTTTAATAGCATGTGTTTTGTAATTTACCTGAATATTTTTTTCTTATTTATATATTTTTTATTACATTTTTGTAATGATTTCTAATTTCTGTCTAATTTAATTATCTTATTTCTACCCTTTTTTTTTTTTGCTTTTATCAATTAAGTCAAGTCACCTTTATTTATATAGTGCTTTTAACAATACCGAATGTGTCGAAGCAGCTTTACAGTATTAAATTGGAAAATAGTGTGTCGATAATGTAAAAGGACAATAATAAACACTCAATTTTCAGTCAAAGTCGGCTCAGTTTAGTTCGAATAGTATCTGTGCAATCGAGTCAACGATATCGCTGGAAATGAAGTGTAATGAAGTATTAAACAGCATGTTGTTTGTTGTTGTTGTAGGAACCACGAGCTTCTCTCCACGTTCCTAACGTCAGAGCCGAGTGTCTGATGAAGTTCCAGCTTCGGCCCAAACTGGAGTGGCAAAGGTCAGTTTAAGTCAACGATCGACATCATGTAACAGATGCTGTGCATAAAACTCAACTTTTAATTGAGTTTTATTGCAATCTTCATTTATCTGAAATACACAAGCTCATTGTACAAGCTAATAGTGTGATACAAGGCAAAAATAGTGTTTATTGATCTTTACAGCTTCCACAAACTAGTTCTTAGAAAGTTCTTAGAAATGCCAGACTTGATCTTATTTGAGGTGTGTGTGTGTGTGTGTGTGTGTGTGTGTAGAGATGCCATCCCATCTTGCGACTCCGAGGAGTTCGTCAAGGAAGCAGCCGAAGTGCCAAACTTCTTAGAGGAAGTTGAGGAATGCAGGAAGTTCCAGGCGGCTGCGTCCGTCTCCACGTCTGGTGAGCTTTCTACCGAATCAGAGAGAGAGAAGGAGGGATGAAAGTATTGAATTAGAAGAGCAGAAAGACAAGAACACGTCTACAGCTTGACATTTAATTTCCTTTGAGTAAAACTTTCTTCATTTCTCACTTTCACTCTCTACTGTATCTGTATCAGACACCCTAGATTGTCCAAGAGTCAGTGGATTTGTGTTTCTAAGACGTGGAAAATGGTCATAATAAAGAAGGACCTCTGACTGGTAGTCTATATGAAGCTCTTATAGAGGGTGTGTGGGCTGATTTTGTTCTGTTTTCCAGATGTTTAGCATTTTTTTAGTTTGTTTGGTTGTTTTCTATGCTGGTAAAGGTGAGAAGTTTCCTGAGATCGTATTTTTGGGCACCGGCTCATCTCTACCGATGAAGATCAGAAATGTCAGTGGAACTTTAGTGAACATCAGGTAATGTTATAACTTACTGTTCCATATAAGAAGTATCTTCTGCTCACTAAGTCTGCATTTATTTGATCCAAAATACAGCGAATGTAGTGATTGTGAAATGATAATATAGTAATTTTGTGAAATTACAGAAATGAAACTTTTATTTAGCAAGGAATCTTTAAATGGCTCAAAAGTGATGATAAAGACATTTTTGTAATGTTACAAAATATTTTTACTTCAGATAAATGCTGTTCTTCTGAACTTTCTGTTCATCAAAGAAACATGAAAAATTCTAATCAGCTGTTTTTAACCATAACAATACGTTTTTTGAGCATCAAATCAGAATATTGAATGATTTCTGGAGGATCGTATGACTGGAGTAATGAGGCTAAAATTCAGCTTTAAAATCACAGGAATGAATTTTAAAAATATATTCAAATAGAAAGCAGATATTTTCAATTAAAAAAAAACAAATGTTGTACTTTGGATCAAATAAATGCAAGCTTGGTGAGCAGAAATTATTATTATTTTTTTAAATATTTAAAATCTTACGTGTGTGTGGGGGTGTGTGTGTGTTTGCCAAAATAATTGATGATAATTATTATGTGCAACTTGAACTATTTAATATTTCTGCATTAAAGTGTTTTTTTTTTTTTTTTTCCCAAACAATTTTCACTCAGAAATATTGTTTGTCAAATAATTACAAAAAATGTCAATTAAATATTTAAATATGAATTAAATATGGAAATCTGACGTAGAAAATGTGAAATAGTATTTTCTTTTTTTTTTTTTTTTTTTTTTTTTTACAGCTCTGAAAAATCATGCTGTTTTATAAAAGCAAAAGCAATATCTATTACTCCATGCAATATGATATACAATAATTTTTACTGTGGTTGAGGGGTTTTTAGTTCCTCTGGTTCAGATTAGCAACAAAAACACTTGCTGGCTTTTGTTATTGCTGTAATATAATTGAGTGAAGTATGTCTGATCATCTCTCTGTTCATCAGCTCATCTCAGTCACTGCTGTTGGATTGCGGAGAGGGAACGTTCGGCCAGTTGTGTCGCCATTACGGCAATGACGTGGACGAGATCCTCTCTAAACTCTCCACCATCTTTGTTTCGCACCTTCACGCAGATCATCACACGGTGAGAGTGCTACAAACACACCTGACAACATAATGTGCAATGAGGTGGCTGTACTTGCAAAATAAACCTGTTTATGCTACTCTGTGACTGTACATTATCCTAAATAAATATGTTTAGTGTCATTAAGCTTAAATACTTAACCACAGAAACCTAGAATTGACCAGTCAGAATCATAGAGCTGTGTGATAAGTATTTAATAAAGTATATTAAATAATCTAGAATGCGTTTCTAGAGTGTTGTTTATTGCTGTATATTTTGTTGTCTGCAGGGTTTGATTCATTTATTATTGGAGCGAGAGCGAGCTCTGGTATGCATTTATAGTTTTGTATGTACGTTTTATTTTATTTGTATTGTGTGTATGGATTATTCCGCTCATAATGGTATTTTCTGTGTTGCAGAATAATCTAGGTAAAGCGTTCAGTCCCGTATACCTGATCGCACCCGTACAGATCATGACGTGGTTGAACCAGTATCACGATCACTGCCAGCAGATCCTCGGCCAGATCAAGTACGAGAGAAAAATAACACTTAGTCTTTAGTTTTTGTCTAGCATTCTGTGAGAGCATCTGTAATTCTCACAATTTAAAGTCATTTTTGCAAAGTAAGTTGTCCTTGACGCTTTCGCTTTTGTTTTTGATCATTCCAGTATTATCCCATCAAAGACTTTGTTTGATGGTGCTGAAATCCCCAAAGTCAAGACCAAATCTTTCATTCAGGCTGTTCTGAAGAAGAATGACCTGGTTAAGGTCTGTATGGACTGTATAGCCTTTTTCTGATAAAGTATAGTTTTTTCATTTTGGCAGTGACTGATATATGTCTAGATATTTATCCATTCACTCTGAAGTTATTTTATTTAAGGAACCATGATTTCTTTAATGATATTTTATCATTTATTTATATGCACCAATGCAATAATTTATCAAACTCAGTCTATCTCTATATTCCCTCATGAAGTAATTAAGATTATGTTATGTCTTGTAGCACTTTTATACTCACAAATATATGGGTTTGGTCCATCAAAAATGTGAATTAAAATCATCATGATGTACATGATGCTGGTTAATTTTAAATCAACAACAGAACACTGTACACTGTAAAAAAACAAAAAAACACAATTTGTTGAGTCAACATAAAATAATTTGTTACCCTGCTGTCTTAAAATTTTAAGTTCAGTCAACTCAAATAAATGTATTCAAGTTGAAATGTTAAGTTGCACTAAGTGACAACTTAGAGATTAGAGTTGACTAAGCAAAAAAAAAAATGTTGCATCAGCTCAAATATCTAAGTTGTAACTTATTAAAACATAACATTTCAAGTTGACTAAACAAAAAATTTTAAGGCAGTCATGTAACAAATTATTTTAAGTTGACTCAAACTGTTTTTTCAAGTGTACATAAAGTCTTAGATTGCTGTCCATTCATAGTGAATAAACAGTGCATGAGCTTGTTGTGATTTTTACATATTGAAACCTCTCTTTCTCATGAATGTGTAGTTTCAGACGTGTTATGTTCGTCACTGTAAGAACGCGTTTGCCTGCAGTTTGACGCATCAGTCCGGTTGGCAGCTTGTGTTTTCTGGAGACACCATGCCCTGCGATGCTGTCGTTAATATAGGTAAAAAACACCTAAACAAACACACACTGACCACTCATGCTTTTGCACATGCGTTTATATTAATCTAATATTGTACTGGCCGGAATATTCTGATAAACCAAGTATATGCAAGGGGTAAAATTTACTAAAATCTGCCTTTTAAGTGTTATGGTATGATTAGAATCATACAATGTATGTAAAAGCATCAGTGCATCATGAGTTCATCATTTTTACCATTTTCCTCATTGGTGATTCTTATGAAAATGTAATCAAAATATATTTAAAAAAGGGTTATACTTTTTTTTTTTTTTTTTTTTTTTTTTTTTTTAATAACTAACATTATTTAACTACTTTAGTTAACATGATTAACAATAAAAATGTTTCTAAGCGTTCATTAATCTTAGTTAATATTAATTCCGGCGTTTACTAATATGCTATTAACATTTTGTAATATGCTGTTAAAATCAAGAGAAATTAAAAGTTGTATCTGTTAATATTATTTAATGCACTTACGTTAACATGAACCAACAATTTGTATTTTTTAAATGTTAATACATTTGTTAAAAATAAACTTAATCTGAATTTAAACAAAAAAAGACTAAAACACCATAAAAATAGCTTAAACTTTAACAAAGGAAAGGAAAGGAAAGTATAAAAATAAAAACTAATTCAAAATATTAATTAAAACTATAGAAGTATCTCGATACTAAAGTAACTATAAAAAATACTGTAAATGCAGTGTTTTGCTTAGTGTTAACCAGCAGGACTTTAATGGAAAGCTTTGCTTATTATTTTGCAATACATTTAATACAAATTTGAGAGAGGAAAAATACTAAATGACTTTCTATTCTGAGGTAAAACTCTCAATTAATAATTTATTAGGATGCACAATTATATTTTGCATGCCAGAAGATTTATAGTTACATGTCTGGAGATGATTTTCAGGCTGAGTTTTCAGAAAAACCAAACCGCGTCTATCTCCGCAGAGAGTTTTGCCTCAAAATATTCTGTCGTTCAGAATCTGGTCATTAAAGGCCCATCAGTCCAGCAGGAAAGAGAGTCTGTAATTGCGCCTGAATCTCTATAGTGACTCGCGGATCGATACGAATGAAGCCTGCGTTTAAATGCTGCTTCCTGTCTTTATCAGCAATGTAATCGATCACTTCAGCGCCGTTCTCCCAGTCACAGAAGCCTCTTTAATGGCTCCTGAGGGAGTCCGGCACTGATGGAGGGTATTCAGCCTGAACCGAGTTCCCCTCCTGAAGCCAGAGATGGTTCGGTCCGCTCGTCTCATTAGGAAAGGCCTTTGTTGTCTCAGCGCTCACTAGAGTTCTCGTGATTGATTTCTAGAGGAAAAAAATGGAGTGTGTGTGAATGTGTGTGTTTTACAATGGGGGAAGAGGGAACAGCATGTCAGCTGTAATTTATCTGTGTGTGTGTGGTGGAGAGAGTTTGATTCATCTCTTGGTTTGCTCTTAGGCAAGAATGCAACACTTTTGATTCATGAAGCCACGCTGGAGGACGGGATGGAAGAAGAAGCGTGCGAGAAGAGACACAGGTACATAAACACAGGGTTAATGACTGCAGGGTCATAGCAAGTGTTTTTGCTAAGTTAGTGTTTGTCAAGTTACTTTATACAATAGTTTCACAGCAGCTTCACAGTAATAAATTGAATTAGTGATGCAAACTTCAAATATGAGGCCAATCCAAATTCTGCAGTTAAGCTTGTCTAACAAGACATTATTCAGCTCCAGTCAGTTCAGTGTTGATTCAGTTCTGTTCAGTAGCTGTGTAAAGTTCATAAATTATGAAATATTTTAAATTTGGCAATAAGCAGCACAAATTAATACTACAGTGTCTTTATTTATTTTTTTAAGCTCGAGTCTGTTTAATGTTGAATCAGTCCAGTTCTTTTCAATAAAATTGTCAATGTTGCAAAATGGCACACACACAGTCTGGTGTTAATATATCAATGATTTGCAGAGATACAGCCTCAGACAGTCTGGCATCAGGCCTCAAATTTGATGTGATGCTATACAAAAGCAGTTTTGTCTATCAACACGAAATTCATAACTATTTGTCAGCACAGTCTAAAGATGATCTGACTCAATGTTGGTGAAAATCTGACCAATGGTGTGGACAAGTTTATAAAAGTAGGTTTTTTTAACATAAATCAAAATGGCAGGCAGGAACTTATGTATGTTGTAGGCATGGTCCAAGGAATATTTTGTGACTAGTTTCATTATAATAGGCGAATGCAATCAAAAGTTATTAGCATTTTTGGACATTTTATAACTAATGGTTAATGAATGGTTTAACACTCTTGATCAGTAGGTGGTGCTGTTACCAAATGGATGTGGTGTGGTCAGTGTGAGGTGACAGTGGCACATACAAAGTTTGGTGTAAATATGTCAAAGCTTTGCAGAGATACAGCCTCAGATGCAGTTTGGCATCTTTCTAGCAAATTTGTTGATGCGTTAAACAAAAACCATTTCATACATCGACACAAAAGTCAAGTCAAGTTTATTTGTATAGCGCTTTTCACGAAACAAATCGTTTCAAAGCAGCTTAACAGCAAATTAAAGTTTGTACAATAATTAAAGTTTGTTAAATTAAAGTTTCTACAATAATTAAGGTTTGTTAAATTAAAGTTTGTACAATAAATAAAGTTTGTACAATAACGTTTGTTAAGTTAAAGTTTGTACAATTTGTACAATGTTAACATTAATGATTATAATTCACAAAATCTATCACTTTTTGCCAGCAGCGTCTAAAGATGATCAAAGTCAAATTTGGTGAAAATTGGACCAACAGTCTAGGAGGAGTTCGAAAAAGTGGGTTTTGAACATTAATCAAAATGTCAAGAAGTTCGGCCAACTTTGGTATAATTTGTATCAATGTTCTCTCATTAACCTAAGGAATATATTGAGATGACTTTCATTACAATAGGCCAATTGAATCAAATGTTATTAGCATTTTAAAAAATTTCTTCATAACCTTTGGCCGCAAAGTGGCAGTGTCCCCAAACTTTCTGAGTACTGTCAGGCCATGGTGCTGAAGACCGAATTTCGTAACGCAATCATAAAATGTGTCATTTGATGATTAAATTCAAAATGGCTGACACCAAAATGGCTGATATGGTAACCTTGGGTATGATTTGACTCAGCATGCTTCTCCAAATCTAAAGAGAGCAAACCATTCAGTAGTTATAAGCAAAAATAGACACTTTTCATATCTCTTGACCACTAGATGGCGCTGCTCCGAAACTGTACAGGTAGCCTCAGGTCATAATTTTATAACACACACCAAGTTTGGTCTCAATATGCCAAACCGTTGCGGAGATATAGCCCCACATATAGCCCCAACTTAAATTCTGTAACTTTTTGCCACCATGGTCTGAAGATGACCTGAGCCAACTTTGGTGAAATCAGTAGATATTGGTAAAAAGTAGGTTTTACCAACTATTAAAAATGACAATAAATAAATAAATAAATAAACCTTATGATTTTTAACCATATGGATCAAAAGTTAATACCATAAACATGAGTGAAACTTTGGACAAGTGGTGGTGCCAGATAGGTTGAGTTAGAGACTCGAGACTCCAAACTTAAATGCAGCCTTGGTGAGCAGAAGATACTTATTTAAAAAAAAAAAAAAAAAAAAAAGCTTACCAACCTTGAACTTTTCAACTGTAATTCACATATGGAATAAATAATGCCGCTATTGTCTTTTTATTTTGGCACAGTTTCCATCAACATACTGTGTAATGAAAGCATTTCAGCATAAATTCTCCACCATAAATAATGCAATAGTTAATCAGCAGCTCTCTTGAGTGAAGATAATGTATTGGCCATTTGCGAACTAACAAAACAAACAAGAAGATGAACCTATCTTTTTGATTTGAGAGCTAAAAATCACCCTCAGTCGCAGGCAGAGGGAGAACATCTTCTGAAATGAAAGTGGTCAGCTTTCCCAGTGGATAATATGCTTCCTGATGGAGGACTCATTTAAAGCGGGTCTCTCTTGAAGTTGTGGGATTCTCCTCTTAGATGAGCATTGATTGGGTTCCTTGTCGTCTGCTGGAGTTCTGGAGCGCCGTGTCTATGAATGAACTGCTCCGTGTCTCACACTGGGGCCTTTTCCAATTTAAGAGCTGAATAACGCTGAGAGCTTCTGAGTGAAATCGATTGGAGATTTTGTGGGGGATTCATTTGGGTTTCAGTGCGGAATTGATTGCCTGAGATGGTGGAGAGCGTCTTCCAGATCGGTTTAGCTTTATCAGCTGAAATTCACAAATGTACAGGTTTGTGTTGAAGGCTTTGTAGAAAACAGATCCTACGTCAGTCCCTGAACATGAGAAATGGTTGAGGAAAACAAACTAATATTGCAGCAAAGCATTAATGCAGACTTTTCTGGTGTCATTTATTGAGTAAATTGAAGTTCATCTTCAGATTTTTGGTTTTGCATTGGTCGTTTTTAGAGAAGTTGCATGATTCTGTCACTTATCATTGTTGAAATTTGAATCTCTTTCCAGCACCACATCTCAGGCTATCGGCATCGGGATGAAGATGAATGCTGAATTCATTGTGTTGAATCACTTTAGTCAGCGTTACGCCAAAATCCCTCTCTTCAGTGATGACTTTAACAGCAAAGTGGGGATCTCCTTCGACCACATGAGGGTGAGGATATTGTCAAATAACAAATAACTAACAGCTAATTCTTCTTGAATATCCTAACTAAAATCCATCTATCCTTCATTTCATGCTTCCTTAGTTCATTATTTACATCCTTAGGCATTTCCCTATTCAGTTTCTCCATTACTTATATTCTTCCTTAGTTATTTCCTTATTTACTTACATCTTTCATTTTTTACTTCATTATTTACTTCCTGCTTCCTTCATTCATTCCTTATTTTCCTTCCATATTTTTTCATGTTACCTCCATTACTTATACTTGTGTTTTCTTGTCTACTTCCTGTTATTTCCTTATTTACTTCATTTTACATCCTTATTTACTTCCTGCAATACTTCCATACATTCTTCATTGCTTCTTTAATTATTTTCCTCCATACTTCCATCCTTGGTTATTTCCTTCCTTATTTGCTTCCTTCTGTTCTCAGTTACTTCATTTATTATATTCTTTCCTTCCTTAGTTATTTTCTTACATCTTTCATTAGATCATTCCTTTTTGTTACTTCCTTAGTGAATTCCAACTTCCATTTTTCCATTTTCCTTTCCGTCTGTGCTTCCTTAATAATTCCTTCTTACTACCATCAATAGTTATTTACTTCCTAACTTCCATCCTTACTTTCTCAGTTACTTCCTCCATTATATCCTTTCTTACTTAATTTTTTTGCTTATACTTCCATCCTTGTATATTTACTTCCTCTTTACTTCCTTCCTTCTTTTCTCAGTTAATTCCTTCCTTGCTTCCTTCCTTCCTTTCCTTTTTTTCCACATTTTTTTCCTTCTTCACTTCCTTACTAATTTTCCTCCTCACTTCCATCCATAGTTATTTACTACCTAACTTCCTTTCTCAGTTACTTCCTCTATTATTTTTATTTACTTCCTGCAATACTTCCATCCATTTATCATTCCCCCTTTAGTTTTTCTTCATACTTCCATCTATACTTCCATCCTTAGTTATTTCCTTCCTTACTTGCTTCCTTCTATTCACCTTCTACTTCCTTTTGTTACTTCCATTCCTCTTTATTTCTATACTTATTTAGTAATTTTTCACCTTCCATCCAGTTATTTACTTCCTAACTTCCATCCTTCCTTTCTCAGTTGCTTCCTCTATAACTTATGTCCTTTCATACTTCCTTAATTCATTCCTTTGGTATTTCCCTGTTTACATCCTCTATTACTTACATCCTTCCTTAAATTCTTAATTTTTTACTTCCTTTTTTTTAATTCTTGCATTACATGCACCCATCCTTACCTGTTTGTTTCTATTAACTTATATCCTTTCTTATTTACGTCGTTGGTTATTTTATTATTAATCCATCCATTCCTTTTATTTCCTTATTTCCTTAGTTATTTTCTTCCTTACTTCCATCTTTAGTTGCTTCCTTTTTCCTGTTACTTCCATTACTTTTATCCTTTCTTGTTTACTTCATTCGTTATTTCCTTGTTGACTTACATACTTCATTTTGACATCCTTATTTACCTCCTGCAATACTTCCATCCATTCTTCATTTCTCAATTCTTTGGTTATTTTCCTTCATACTTCTATCCTCATTACATCCTTCATTTTTTTTATTTCCTTAGTTACTTCCATTCTTCTTTCCTTCTTTACTTCCTTTAATTTTAGTTACTTCCTGACTTTGTTTTTCCTTTCACAGTTACTTCCTATATTACTTATATCCTTCATTACTTCATTGTTTCCTTATTGTTTCATTGTTTCCTTCCTTGTATCCTTCATTTTAAACATCCTTACTTCCTGCATTACTTTCATTCTACTTTCCTCCTTAACTTACTTAGTATTTCTGTCCTTCCTTACATCCTTCTTTTGTCAGTTACTTCCTCCATTACTTGTATCCTTACTTACTTACTTGTTTCCTTATTTACTTACATACTTAATTTTATTACATCCTTACTTCCTGCATTCCTTCCATCCTACTTTCCTTCTTAATCTACCTCTGTACTTCCCATCTGTTTTTCCTTCCTTCCTTACATACTTCTTTACTCAGTTACTACTTCAGTTTGTTTTTATATTCCACTTTGAATTAAATTGAACGTTTATTTTCTCGTGCTTACAGATCCGATTTGGAGATTTCCAGATGCTTCCTCGGCTGATTCGTCCTCTAAAGGCATTGTTTGCGGAGGAGATTGAAGAGATGGAGGAGAGGAGAGAAAGGAGAGAGATGAAGAAAACCACTGAAGCTCCGTCTAACGGAGAGTCCGGAACGAGCCGACAACCTGATGAGATGAGCAAAGGTCCCAAGAGACGGCAAGATGACCTCAACCAGGAAGCAGCCATCAAACGACTTAAGACGAACTGATGGGCAGCCAATCAGGGTGAAGGTTAGATCAGCTCAACCAATCAGAAAGCAGGCTGGGGAATAGCAGGCTATACGTTATGAACTTAAAATGTATATCATAAGATCCATGTTGGGTAGAAGTCTGCAGAGACCAAATGGAAAAGGTGAGATTAAAGCAGCTGGAGATTAATCTGAGTTTCAAGCGAACTCTGAAATGCAGTGTATCAGTTCCTGGCTGGGATCAGATCTGGAGTCAGTCCCACTGCGATCGATTTGACTAAAGCTGCAGGTTTAACTAAAGTGATGGTGGGAAAGTACACTACTTTTAAACCTTTGAATTTGTGCCATTTTTAATTTCAGCCTTCCAGCCTCTTTGAACCTGAAACAGAAACATTTCAGCACTAAAGGAAGATGTTAGGTTTGCCATTTTTATTTGGGAGTGATGCACAATTTTTCAGTTTAGTTTGAATCAGAGTGTTTTTTTGCAATTAAACTGAGTGCAGTGGTGTGTGGAAAAAAAAAGCACTTGTACATTTCTGTATGTAATATTTTATGTTAGGTCTATGAAATGGCTGATCAGCTTAGGCTTTTCTAATTATTTTAGGGAAATAAAAATAAACCTGGATAACTGTTTGTCATTGTTATAATTGGGTATTAATTGAGTAACGTGTATAATAGATTTTTAAACTAAATATAGAATATACATTTAATTTAACTATAAAATTGTTTTGCATTTGAAATTTTACATAAAATATTTTGTCCTTTCGTTTGGTACATAAATGCATATGTAAATTATGTTGGGCATGTGACTTGCTAATGTCACATTAATGATGGTTGCAGAAATAACTGTGAATCATTTACAGCTATAGACTATTTGATTATAGAAGATTTGAAATTGTGTATTAAACATGACAACTGAGGTTTCAAGTTTAAAATAGAGCCGAAAAAGGAAGGCTGAGGGGAAAAAAAGTGCTGTCAGTTGTAGAGCATTCATACAAAATAGATGAAAGTATGGTCGGAGTAAAGATGTACTCTTTCACCACTGAGATGCTGTGCTGAAATTTAAAGTCAACATAAAGTAGTTTTTCCAATGCATTTTTAGTTCGATGATGTAACATTTCAGGGTGAAGCGGAATATTTGGTGAGGGGGTGAAAAAATAGATGATACTTTTCACTCTTCAGTTAATTCACAATGCATAAAAATTATGTATTATTTCAGAGGCAGAGTATGTTTTAACATTTTGTTTGTAATAAGGTAATTGCTAAGTAATTAACAAGTTGCTGTTAAATAAGAGCACAAACCTTTGGGACAGATGCTTGGCCTTATGCTTTTGATTGTAACTCAGACAATACAAAGATGGCGTTGTCATTTTGTTTTCCCCCAATAGGAACTGATGAAGCTGTCGCTGAAGTAAATGGTGCAGTCAGCTAACAAAGCCTTTGATTTAATGTCACGTCTCTGGGTTTGATGGTTACTCTGTCATTAAGTGTTTCCCGAAGGGAAAACATGTTTGCTTTGCCGTTTGCGTGCATGTCGAACACTATCTTGACATCTAATCAAATTTCGCCTTTGAAAAATAAACTGATATAGCTCAGAGACATGAAAAATTAAGCAATGTCTGTGGCATCTGTCTGATACTGGTATCAATTTATTACACAAACCCGAATGTTTCTGATCTTGTCGACGGTGCTGCATCCCGGTGTTCACTGCTATGCTAGCAGAGCGGTTTTGATCTAATATTCATCATAGCGGTCCAAATGAAGTTTGGTTTGCTGTGAATTCAATTACAGTGGGAATTATCTGCATGTAACAAGCATCTGATAGATTTGACATAGGCTTTTTTTTTTTCTTTTGTTGAAAAAGAACATAAAAGACTAATGCTGTAGCATTCTCTGAGACTCTGTGGTGTGGTTAATTTCGAAAATATCTTTTGGACTTCACGTATGAGTTCATTCTTGTGAAAAAACCTCAGAACCTATAAAATGTTTTAAGCTCTTTTAGTTTTCTAAAATATATGAAGTCCGAAAGGAATTTTCCGGATTCAAAATGAGTTTTGTCTGCAGTAAGCTATGGCATTGATTATGTTGAAATCTATGGGGCAAGACTTTTTGGTGAGTTAAAAGCAGGTCTTATTTTATTTTATTTTTTTGAAGCGCTTATAATTTTGTACAGATTAAAGGCCCATTCACACCAAAAAGGAAAACAGTCTGTAAAACTTTGATTCTTTTATTCGCATGCTGCAGTTGTGGCATCTTCATACCGTTTATACTGAAATACAGTTCAAAAAGTTTACGTACACCTTACAGAAATGTTTACCGAAATAAGTGGGATTAAACAAAATGCATGAGAGATTTCACATGAAAGGCATTTACAAAAAGTCCACAAGAGAAAATTATAGTTTTCTTTGAAAACTTGAATTTGAAGATCAGGGTAAATTTAGCTTATTTTGTCTTTGGGAAACATGTAAGTATCTTCTGTAGCTTCTGAAACGCAGTAATAAATGAAAAACGCATATTTAGCCAAAATAAGAAATTTACGCATCTTCATTCTGTTCAAAAGTTTTCACCCCTGGCTCTTAATGCATCGTGTTTCCTTCTGGAGCATCAGTGAGCGTTTGAACTTTCTGTAATTGTTGCATATGAGTCTCAGTTGTTCTCACTGTGAAAAGATGGATCTCAAAATCATACAGTCATTAAAAAGATGGATCTCAAAATCATACAGTCATTGTTGGAATGGGTCCAGATACAAAAATGCTAAAAAAACAAAGAATTTGTGGGACCTGAAGGATTTTTCTTTTCTATTACATAAAAGCTACAGGGTGTAATAGTTTTACATGGTTTTGGTTAGTTATAAAACTATTTTAAACTACTAATGTTTACTTTCTTCCCAGTGTAATGTCTTACCCCCCTTGGTCTTTCGTTGAAAAATCGCGGCCGTTCTCACCAATGGACAATAACGATGTTGTTTGATTGGCGGCAAATCGTTATACAGTTTCATAGCTGAGGAAAATAATGCTCTGAAAGTGATTCCAATGATATCTTTCCTAGCTGCCGTTATGCTTGTAATTGTGGTAAGGATTCTTTTAAAGTAAAAGTGAAAACTTTCGTAAGTATTATCTTTCTCGTTTCTCTCTTTTTCTTAATAACTCCTGCTTTTATCTCTATGCATTTCTTTTGTCCGCCACTGGAGGCCGATCTTTCCTCAGGAATTACACTGAATATTTTCTTCTTCTGAATGAAGAACCAATTACTGACTAGCTAAATACTTAATGAAGACGAAGTCAGGTCGTTGTGTATACATTATTTAGTCTAATCACTTCTTGAAACCGATTGTACCGATTGTAGGACAATTTGAGAAGGTTTGAAATGTAGTTTGTGACTTGTTTAAGACCAGAACGCTTTTTCGTTGTGAACTGACTCGTTGTTATTAACAGGACAGATGTCACTGTGGTCCAAAAGAGAATTCATCTCATCTGGTAAGTGTAACATTTATTTACAGAGACAATCCCACTGGACAAATCTCAGGTTTCAACCTGAGGAAAATCCAGTTCTGGGACAGAAAAATACGCTCCACGCTGTCCCTTCAAACCAGCTCATTTCATATCAGGACCCTCTCCAGCTTCAGCATAACAGTGATGCATTTAGCTAAAAATATTAATGTATCTGCACTTGCCTGACCAGCCGCAGACATATTCATGCTCTGTGTCCGGCTGCATTTCTTAAGTTGTGTCTTTCTCCTTTCATCTAGGAAGTGTTGTGATGTGCTGTGATTTTTACAGGGGGGACACAACCCCATCATCTCAGTCTCTTGAGTGAGCTGCGTGTTGCTCATATAAAAGCATATGCATGTATCTCCCACTGTGATGCTTCTCTAAAGCAGGTGTGTTTTCTCAACGCCTCTCTTTACAGTAGATATTTGTGGATGTGGGTTCGGCCCCTGAAGGGATTCTTTCTAAATTCAGTTTCATGAAGCTCAGCTCTCCTCTGCTCAGATGTTGCTTTTTCATCACTTATGAGGCTTAATGGAGTTCTCAGTTATGTTTCAATATTATATTAAGTATCAACTTTGTCTCAGAGATTTTATTTTACGTTTCCTTCAGAGAAACTAATTAACACAGAATTGAGTCAGTAGTTGTCATAGAGTGGAACAGAAAACTTTAAAATGAATGTAGAGAAGCTCAGATCTTTTGATCTTGGGGAATTTTTTTTTTCCTCAGAAACCGAACATTTCAGCACAAGCCTCATTGAAATCTAGAAACATTTGAGACACTGAAGAGATATCTAATCTAACCATATCTAATCCATATCTTGGTAAATTTGATAACATTACTGAGATTTCTTTGAAGACATGAGATTGCAAGTCTCTTTTTAGTAATAGAAACATCTGAGAACTAGGAGACTTTAGAATTTCCATTTGCACTCCATTTAATCTCTTATTTGTAGAAGCAATTGATATTGTATGATCCCCCCCCCCCCCCCATGTCCTATATATTGTTGCTGTATATTTCCAGAGAAGAATGCATATGCTCCATGGTTGCTCAGTCCTATCTAAGCGGATCTCTTGATGTTTGTCATCTTGTCATCTTTGCGTTATATTGAGATCTCTTCTGAAGCTGTTTTGCAGCTCTCAAATCAAATATGTTGCATCTTTGGTTTCATGATGTTTGCTCGCAAGATATTTACAGACCAACAGCATTTGATGTTATTGACGTCAAGCTTGCACATATTCAATTTGAGAGCTCCATAATGATTTGCAAGAATGCTTTGATTTAGAGTCAATAATGATTTCGGTTTCAGTAGGTTCCTCACACCAGACCATCTGATGTATTCAAAAGACATGGAAATACTTCACACTGGTCCTTTTTGGAGCATGATGAATGGAATCACATGGAAAAGAGATGCATAAAGACTCTTCAAGATTCAGTTAGATGAAAAAAATAAATAAATGCAGCACACAGGGTGTTGCATCTAGAGGAGACAAGGTTACTGGGGTTTTTCCTCAGGAGAAATCTCAGAAAGAGGACATTTCAGCACAATACTCACTGTAATCTAGGCGAAACATTTGAGACACTAAAGAGAACTCATTTGTGATTTTACGGTTTGAGTTTTTCTGGAGCTTATACTAAGCAATTTCATGAAGGTTTTTTTTTTTTTTTGCTTGAGATACTACTTAGTTATGTCTCAGTATCATCTCAGACGTCTGTTGTGTGTTTTAGTATGTAAATGGAAGCTCTGATTTAGAAGATAGAAAATGCATGTTTGAGATCATGTTGTGGATTCTGGCTTTTGACTGCAGACATATAATCCGTATGTTGGTACATTTGAGCACAGTTCGAGACATTACTGAGATTTCTTCTGAAACTCTAGATTTTGCAGTATATTGTTACTGTTTTTTTTTTTTTTTTCTGAGGAGAATGTAAATGATCCATGGTTGCTTAGTCGTATCTCAGCTCTTTCGATTGTTCTCAGATTGTGCTCAGATCTTTTGATTGTTCTTCAAATTTTGCCATGTTTGCAAATCTGAGCACAGTTTGAGACATTGAGATCTCTTCTGAAACTCTAGTTTTTCAGCAGCTAGCAGCTCTCAAATTGAATATGTTGCATCTTTGATTGCGCCATGATGTTTGTTCCTGAGATCTTTGAGGACCAACAACCTTTGATGTTATTGATGTCAAGCTTGCCCATATTCGATTTGAGAGCTCCATAATGATTTGCATAAATGCTTTGATTTGAGAGTCAATAATGATCTCAGTTTCAGACGGTTCCTCAGGCCAGACCATCTGATGGCTTCAGAAGATGTGGATATACAGCACACTGTTTGGAGCATAATAAATGTGATCACATGAAAAGGAGATGCATAAAGACTCTTCAAATTTTTTTTATTGGAAAACAAAAAAGTTTGGAACCATGTGAAGATGAGTAAATGATGACAATTTCCTCTCCAGCTGTTTACATGCTTAAAAAATAAAGTGTGTTTTTTTTTTTTTTTTTTTTTATTGGCATCAATGGTTCCATGAAGAACCTTTACCATCCATGGAATCTTTCCATTACACAGAAGGTTCTTTATAGTGGAAGAAAGGTTCTTTAGGTTCTTTAATTTAACCAAATTATTAAAATGTTCTTTGAGGGAAAATGGCTCTTAAGTATTATTTGCTAAAAGATTCTTCAGGGAACCAAAAATGGTTCTTCTATGGCATTGTTGTGAAAACCCCATTTGGAATCTTTGTTCTGAAAGTAATAATAGAAACAACTGCTATATTAAAGCAATTTCATGTGTGATTTGCTTTGCTTTAAGCTACACAAACATCCAGGCAGGCAGGTGGAAGAGTCTGTGACCGACCCAGCCGGCTCCATTGTGTGAAATTTGATTCATACTACTTGTGATTATAGAGTTCTTCTAAACCTGTCAGACGTTGTCTGCTCAACTCTGTTCTGTCTCTTTCTCTCTCAGCATGCAGTTGAGCGGGCACTGATGTGGACAGACTTGTGAGTGTGATTACACCGGAGATCATCGCCTAATTCCACAGCACTTCAGCTCACCTGGACAGGCCGGTAATTGCTGGTAGACTCCAAAACTACCTGACCTGTCAGATACAGATCAGCGTCAAACTCGAGACACATCACACCTCTGCTCGCTGGAATCTCATGTCTTGTTCCTTGAGAACAGACAGACTCATCACATAAGAGAGATAGAGAGAGAGCAAAGCCAATGCAGGCAGGTCTTTGATAGCTCAGCAACTATGTGAAAATGGTCTTCTTGGAGTTTTAAAGAGGCAGGTGTCCGACTCATGCATGCATTGCGTTACAGGCGGCACAGTGGAGGACATTAGTATTCAGGATGGTTGGCGAGGGTCGCTCCCTTGTTCCCGCAGTAGGCAGGTTTGTATTAGCAGACTGTCGAGAAGCAAACCTTGTCTCTGGGGAGCGAGTCGAGACCAGACTCCCTGCTGGTGCTGCATGTGAAATCAGCCCCGTTCTGCTCCGGATCATAGCGTTTGGATCTGCTCGAAGTCTCAATGCAGGAATGACCTGCAACTGCAGACAGACAGAGAGACAGACAGCAGAGAGAGAGTGTTTAGGATGTGCTTGATGTTTCTGTACTGAACAGCCAGCATTGAGGCTCAGATCTTCTGATCCAAGAACATAAGTGTTTTATGTTGTTAGTTCTATCTATCGTTCTGTCATTCTACTTTATTGTTCTGTCTGTCTATCAATCTGTTTAGCTATCTATCTGTCTGTCCATCCATCTATTTATTGTTTTATCTATCTATCTGTCTGTCTGTCTATTGTTTTATCATTCTAACTGTTGTAACATGCGTTCGCTATCGTTCTATTAATCATGCTATGATTATCTATCTATCTGTCTGTCTGTCTGTCTATCTGTCTGTCTACCGTGCTATCATTCTGTCGTTCTATCTATCGTTCTGTCATTCTATCATGCTATCTGTGGTGTTTATCTATCTATTTGTCTGTCTTTTTATCTTTATATCATTTGTTCGTTATCTGCTATTCTATGTATTGTTTGTTTTCTATCATTTTATGTATCGTTCAGTTGTTCGCTATCATTCTATCTGTTCTAGCTGATTATCTATCTATCGTTCTATCTATCGTTCTGTTGTTCCATCTATCATTCTATCATTCCATTTATCATTCTGTCGTTCCATCTATCGTTCTGTCATTCTATCTATCTATCTACCTATCATTCTGTCGTTCCATCGTTCTATCGTTCTATTTATCGTTCTATCATTCTCGTTTCATCTATCGTTCTATCATTCCATTTATCATTCTATTGTTGTTTATTGTGATATCTATCTATCTTTCGTTCCATTTATCTATCCATCTATCTATCCATCTATCTATCTACCCATCTGTCGTTCCATCGTTCTATCATTCCATCTATCGTTCTGTTGTTCTATTGTTCCATTTATCGTTCTGTTGTTCCATCTGTTGTTTTATCTATCTAGCTATTGTGATATGTCTATCATCTATTGTTTTATCTATCTATCTATTGTTCTATCGTTCTGTCTATTGTTTGTTCGTTATCTATCGTTTATTAATTGTTAGTTCGTTCTCTATATATCATTCTTTCATTCTATCATGCTATGATCCGTCTATTGTCTATGTTTTATCATTCATTATCTATCAATCTATCTATTGATTTATCTATCTTTCATTCTATCATTCTGTTGTTTTGTTTATCAGTCTATTGTTTTATCATTCATTATGTGTCTGTCTATCTTTGTCATGCAATCTAACTTCCTGTCTATCTTTATTTCTATCATTTCATCATCTATCTTGCTGTCATTCTGTCTATCTGCATGTCTGTTGTTTTGTCTCTCCACCCATTCTTTCTATTATTTTATCTATCAGCCACTCATTCTTTCATTCTCTCTAACACTTTATCACAGCCATTCTATCTATTGTTCTGTCTATCTATACGGACCACAAAAAAATTCAAGGCTGTAAAAGAACTAACTTTGCTTTTCTCCCATTATAATTAGTTACATGAATTTTTTTAACTCTGCAAATTGTTTCCTTATTTCCATATTGAAATTGCAATTTCGCATCCTGTTTGTGACCTCAGTACAAATTCAATTCAAATTCAGCACTTGAGTTTGATCGTAAAAAGCATTCTCAGTTCAAAATTGAATACCACAACCCTGCTGTTTAGAAAAGCTACCTGAATAATAACACATCAGACACTTGAATGAACTCTGTTGCTCCCTTGAGTACTGAGGTTTGATACCGACCCAGAAACACAAAAACACACGTTAATGTATGTACAGCAGGGCTACATGCTTGCAGTGCATTAGCCAAATATTTGTATGTCTACATTTGCATACTTATGTAGAGTACGTCTCTGACGTCAGCTGCAGAATCAATCCCTAATTTAAACCCCAGACGTCAGACAGGGTCGCATATTAAAAGATTGGGTTTGAATGTTTTTCTTGAAACTATTTTTGAAATCCCAGACTGCCTGGAGAGAACAGTCAATACACGCTGCGCGTCCATGATTCCCTAAAGAGCACTCGCTCTGAACTGTGGATCCCTGCGTAGACTAACTCAAAGCAAAGACTTCTGCTTAACACCAATGGACTCGTCATTTGGAAAAGCTTTTGTCCAAAGTGACTGTGTAAATTTAAAAATGGCAACCAGAGTAAAGGACTGCAAAGTAAAGAATTGGGATTCTGCCTGTGTCCCTATTTACATACTTCAACTCTCTAGAAGCATGTCCTTTACTGCCTCAAGATGGGAAAGTACTTTTTTTTTTAATACCCTGTTGAAAAAGCAACTTAAACCAGCCTTAATTGGTTTGACCAAATATGCCAGACTGGTCTAGTTTGATGGTTTTAGAGGGATTTGAGGCACTTGGGGGCTAATCAGGCTATGAAGCTGGTTTGCTGACCAGCTAAACCAACTAAAATCAAGCTTAGCTTGATTTAAGAGACCAACCAAATCAGTTTAGACCAGCCAAGACTGCCAACTCTTCATTTTTGCTGTTTTTTATTGAATGTTGGTATAAAATAGGCATAGTTGTGCACTTTTGACATACTGTTCTCAATGCACTATAATTTGAGATGCACTCTACTGACTCTCACAGTGTTTACAGATATGCATTGTGTTTTTTAACTACAGGAAGCAGGTCTGAAGTCGATGTTCTGCCGTGTTGATCATGGACTGACATTAAACCGTCTTAAGCTGTAGATCTCTAATTTAAACAATCTTTTGCAGGCTCAGAAACTTTGGCTAATCCTCCGCTCGTTACCGAGAGAGCCGTGTTTCATATTGGTTCTCTCTCACTGGTTTGCTTCATCAGCGTTTCAGGGCTCCGCTGAGACACGTTCCTCTCGGTCTCTCTGAAATAATTGCCTTCAAGCCCACCGTTTTGTTAAACAGAGAGCGCAAGAATTCCAGACTTTAAAATGCCCTCAAAACCTCATGATGGAAAACATACTTGGTGCTGTGCTTTAATTACGCTTTAATTAAGCATTGGCAATTACACTCTTTTCTTGCCTTGAAATGAAGTCCGTTATCTTTGCTTAATTAGTGGACTTTGCTAAGTCAATTGCTATTACTATTGCTTATACTTGATGATCCAACTGCTAATGCCAAATATTAAACCTTAGTGAAGTCGTTGTTTATGTAGTGCATCATCGATTTTTGTCACTTGTCGCAGTTTGATGACCCGTATGGATTGGAGGACGTGATCCGTATTGTCAGTTTCTCACTCTGAAAATGAGTGATAACAAGGTTTTAGCAAAGCTCTTGTTCTTTATACTGTATGTTACTTTCTCTCTCTTTCTTTAGGTTTTTGCTACAAACTCCAACTGAGTTGTTGAAGCAACAGGTGTTTTCACTTAAAATAATGAAAATGTGTGTATCTTAATAGTCGTAGAATTGTTTAATTCTACTGTCTAATAACATGGTTTTAAAAGGTGTGAGAAAAGACAGAGATAATGAAAGAAAAGTGAGTGGAGGGTTTATAAAAAGCGTCTCATAATGGAGCTCGGATGAGTGTGTGTGGGTGAGAAAGGTCAGCGTTACATTTTATTATGAAAATTATGACTTTCCACGGCTCCATACCAATAAGTGTGTGGCAAAGGTTCGTTTTTTTTTATGAAACTGGCAATATTCTCAGAGCTGAGGGCTAACAGTAAAACAGCTTGAGTTTCAATGTCATTGATTTGTCAGAATCGATGGTATCCCGCTATTGTCTGCTCACTATGATCTCTCGCTGCCCTTCACAGTGGTAGTGCTACTCAAAAACAGCCGTGTTGATTTTAAACTCTTCAATAATGCATCGAGTCCATGTTTGACTAATCGTAACACATTGGTTAGCTTCAGTACTAACAGCACTGCGGCTCCCGTATCTTAATCTTTCTCTCAGTCGGAAAACTTTTTACTGTGACTAGGCTAATAATTTGCAGAATTTACGTTTCTTGTCTTCATCTGGTTATGCAAAAGTCTGTAAAATAAGGCCCAATGTACTGTATTACACGTGTTTTATCCGTATTTTAGGTGACACATTTAACAGTTGAATAAATGTTCGCAAAATTGACTCGAATTGTACTGGTAATTTTCTGCCATGCAGGACAACTGTTTTTATGCTGCCTTTTGTGTGTGTGTGTGTGTGTGTGTGTGTGATAGAGTGAAACTGTGCAGTGCATCTACACTCTAAATACTGCTAAAAATACAGTCAATTATACTGATTTTCCTTATTTATTTACAGTTGAGGTCAAAAGTTTCTGAATCTGCAAAATGTTAATTATTTTACCAAAATAAGAGGGATCATACAACTGCATGTTGTTGTTTTTTTTATTTAGTACTGACCTGAATAAGATATTTCACATAAAATACATTTACATATAGTCAACAAGACAAAATAATAGTTGAATTTATAAAAATGACCCGGTTCAAAAGTTTGCATACACTTGGTCCATTTTTTTTTTTTTTCTGGAAGAATTAAATTGCCCACTGTTTGTCAGAAAAATCCTTCAGGTCCCATAAGATCCATTTGAGATCCATCTTTTAAAGGTTTAAATGCTCACTGATCCTTCAGAATCAAACACAATGCATTAAGAGCTGAGGAGTGAAAACTTTTTTTGAATCTGAAGATCAGGGTAAATTTATCTTAATTGTCTTCTGGGAAACATGTAAGTAGCTTCTGAAGGGCAGTACTAAATAAAAAAATAAAAAAATAAAAAAGATATTTAAGCAAAATAAGAAAAATGTCCACATCAAAAGTTGACACCCCTGGCTCTTAATGCATCGTGTTTTCTTTTGAAGCATCATTGAGCGTTTGAACCTTCTGTAATAGTTGCATATGAGTCCCTCAGTTGTCCTCCGTGTGAAAAGATGGATCTCAAAATCATAGTCATTGTTGGAAACGGTTTAAATAGACAACAATCCTAAAAAAACAAAGGATTTGTGGGACCTGAAGGTTTTTTGCTGAAGAACTTTTCAGGACAAACAAGGTACTCCCAAACAATTACCACTAAACAAAAAACAGCTGTGGATCATTCAGTATTAAGAATCAAGTGTATGTAAACTTTTGAACATAGTCATTTTCATAAATTCAACTATTATTTTGTCTTGTGGACTATGTGTAAATGTCTAATGTCAAATATCTTATTCAGGTCAGTACTAAATAAAAAATAGCATGCATTTTGTATAATTCCTCTTATTTTGGTAAAATAATGAACTTTTGTCCTCAGCTGTATTTATTCTTTCATTTGTTTTATCCCATTTGTTTTATTTATTTCACTGCATTTTTTCCCCTGTCCGGAATCACATCATAATTGCAATTTCCGATCTCAGCTTCCCAAGAGTTGCTGAAGCCAGCATAAGACAGCAAGTGTTTTAGCATCAAGGTCACAGGAATCCTCACTGTTTTCCACAAACTGAAACAAACCTCTGGCTCTCAGACCAACCTGCATTTTAGTAAACACGGGGATGTACACTGATCCCAGCAGAGAACCGGTCATTATTTCTGCTGTTTTCCTTTAGTTTAGTTTGAATAGTTTAGAGGCAGGCAGTGAACTATAGTGGCCTTCAGCTGCAGAGCAATCTCCACCCTCAGACACCAGCGAAATAACAAATACGGCCTCCAACAATCCCAAAACCCCTGCTGAATTTTCTGCCTTTTGTTTAGTCATTTAAATGAACAGATTGCGATAGCGGCGCTGCAGTGCTCGAGAAGGCGGCGGTCTTGTTTGCCGGTTCACTTTTGGGAAGTCTATTACAAATCAGCGTCTTTTGTTTGCCTGTGTTCTCCGGTCCTCCGGGTCCTCGCGTTCTGCGGGAACGTTTGTGGCGAAGGAAAGTGTGTTGTCTGTTAGAGTTAGCGGTTTGTTCGTCTATTGTTCAGACTGAATGGAACCGTGCGGCTTTTTGGCTCATTTGGGCTGTGCAGTTTCTCAATGAGATTTTGCAAAGTCATCTTTCCTTGGCATATTCTTCCAATGTGTTTCAGTAGCTAAAAAACGTCTGTTCTTTTCTATCCGCGTAATTAAATCAACCCAAATAAATGCGTGGCCATTTCAGAGATTAGATTGTTATCCTTACAAAACCATTCATTTTGAGCAAGGTTTGATTTGGCGGTCAGTGTTTGCATTTGTACGCATTACTATGACAAGACGAGAGGTCAAGATTGTCACAAAAATGGACAAACAGTCTCGGCGCTAAATGGGAACGGCCACAGATAATCTAACAGAGAAACAAACTTAGTGAAACGATATGAATCCATAAAGCTGCGTCCCGCGGTAATGAGGTTTGCTGATGTCTCAGCTTTTATTTCAGCCGATGTGCACGATAGAGGTTATTATCCCCGGAGAGGAATGGAGATTTTATCTCTCTCTCTCTCCATCCCGTCGTGCTCGGATGTCCTTGGGTGGTTTTGTTTTAGGGGCGTCCGCGAATATTTTGGGCCGAGAGGCGATTTAAGATCTTGGCCGCATAACACTGTGACAAAATAATGGCTGTGTTTTGGATTGCAATACCTTGCGGTATACCTCATCACCATTGCGCATGAGTGTTGCCCAAACTGAAATGGTTATTTTTGCATCTTTATTTATGATTTTGTGCAAAATGCCATAATGTAAGGCTGTATAACCTAATACAGAGTCCATTTGTCAAAGCAGGAAACTGTAAAATAGCCGTTGATGCACGTTTATTAGTAATCTAAATGCAAGATGAGAGAAGTATTTTATGTTTGATCTGTTCTATATTGCACGTTTTTATGCACAGTAGACACTATAGAGGGTCAGTTAGCCGGATGTAAACAACAGCATAGAATGCACGGTTAATCTAATACTGAATACACTGAGCCCCCCCACTCCACTTGGAAGCTGTTAAATCATATATAAAAGGGCTTATTACAAACTAAAGTTAAGTGGTAAAGATGCATCTTTGATCAGTGTTTGGTGTAACGCATTACTTAGTAGTACTGTAATTAAATTACTTTTCCACTGAAAAAGTAGAGTAAATGATTACTGTTCATTTTAGGTATTTTAATTACTTCGGCAGCACAGAAAGTGTCTAAAGGTGAGCTTAAAAAATGATTGCAGGCTACATTGTGGAAGAGATGCTACCGCTGTGTACTGTAGAATCTCCATCTTTTATGCCTAGAAGGAACAGACAGGTGAACAGTCAGGTGAATGCTTTGAGAGTCTTACATTAATGAGATACAACCACTTTTTCAAAAACAAGGCAGCCGAGTAGTACAGAAAGGTTTTTGGAAAACATATGAGTGCATACAGTATGCATGAAATATAGTGCTCATTGGTTTGAGGAATTTTCAGAGGAATTCTGTTTGTTAACTAAAGGTTACAGTTAACTTCACTTTGTTGAAACAGTTTACTTTGTTGAAACACATGACATGATTACATACAATATGTATGAATATGGTACTCATTGAAATTGTTTTTCTTACCTAAAGGTGGTTACATTTCTTACTAAAAAAATTATTATATTATTATGACTCATATGTTTTATTTAATTATTTATTATTTAAAGAGTTTAATTTCTATTGTTTGTCCACTCAAGGTTTATAGGGATTTTAAGGCTTATTGAGGAATTAAGTTACTTTTCAGACAGTAATTAGATAAGCATTTTAAATACAACATTAAGTTTTTTCGGTTTGGCCAACCGCAAACACTTTTTGTTTCTCAGACAGTTTTTTTTTTTTTTTGCACTCTTCTCCTTGGTTTGTTATAACTTTTGGCAGTTTATGGTGCTCCAAATGTTTTTCCAGGTCAAACCAATTAGTACAGCCCAAAACATGACAATAATTGATAATTTTCAGCAGCAATAATCAACTAAATGTGAGTTTCGTTCAGTTCAGTGGCATTGTTGACACTCCGTGACGCCAATATGGCCGGAATAATGAAATTAAAAGTACTTAATGTACGGTAATCTGATAGCCTGTCCAATGCCTTACAAAACTGTTTATGTAGGCAGAGGTAGTGCACTGCCTAGTACCCTCAACATTACACATTTGCATCTTATTTACCCCTACAGGGTGCAGTTTCTTGAGAGTAAGTTTTAGCATGCACAATACCATATGAAACATGTACGGGTAAACAAGGTACAAACTTTGAGGATATTGCCTCAGTGACAAGGTAAAGATAAAATATTCACACTTTTTTTTTTCTCTCCAGAGAGCGTTTTTAATAAAACAAGATGTTCTGCTTGTTTTTGCACTTTCCATAGCAGAGATGTTGAATTTGCATCAAAAGGCAGGTATGTAGGCCTATGGGTTTTATTTTATAGAATGTCAATTAAATCCAACTGTGTTGCAATTGGAATGAGAGCTAAATCAATCGAGTCAGATGACGCATTATAATTCTGGAAAAACGAATAAATAGGCTGCTTTTCTACAAAACTAATGGAAATGTGTCCTTATCCGAGACGGACAGCCTCTGCTCAGGCACAGATAGAGGAAACTTTATCTTCACCTTCCGAGGGAGAGACGTGCCGGTGAAGAGAAAACGACACTGACAGAAACACACAAGCGAGCCGTCAGGAGAGAAGCGCATTCATTAAAATATCTGACGAGGAATGCGGCGTTAATTCTTACCTTAATGATTGACGTTGGAAACAATAGACGGCGCTCGGACGCATTAATTGTTTTCTTTTGAATGATAATGAGTGACATTCTGCGCGTTTGTGGCGTGTGGAAGTTGTTCGGGATTCTGCCGCGTGTGATTTCTGGCTGTGTTCAAGCAAACGCTTTCCAAACTTATTAATCAGACCGGTTGCACATAAGTCTTCTCTTTTGTTGTCTTTTTGCATTTAATAGATTCACTTTACCTAGGTGTTGGATGTTTCTAATAGATTGCATTATACAAAACAACCAAGACACATTCTCTTTAAAGTGTGTTTGTTCACATTTCCTCAGAGAAAGTTTTTTTTTTTTTTTTTTGGAAAGTTTTATCTAAAAGTTTCTAAAAAAAAAAAAAAAACTCAGGTTCACTTAAAGTTTACTTTTCAGTTTACCAAGCAGGCTATGCTCAAATGCAATATTGATATATAAATCAATGAGAAAACACAATTAGATGTTCATTATTATTCGTGACTCTTAAGATCGCTAATAATTAGGGTTAGTGATTTGATTAAAATTTCAACCCTAAGTTTTAAGTTTCAGCGTTCTATTTGGGATATAAGGAATTGGGCTTGTTGGATGATAAAATGTGCACTAAAAGCACACATATTTACTCTGAAGGAGGGAGGCAGATCATACAGACACTTGGACCAGTAAAAAAAAAAAAAAACTTTCTAACAACCCACATAGCAACACAATGGTAAATACCTACAGTGTTATTTTAATAATTAAGGGTTCAAGCAGAGTGGCCAAAGATCAGCAATCTCCATATAAAACTTTTGGGCAGACCAAACCGTTAGACTTGAAACCTTGAGGGATTTTAGCCTACTCCCACCGTCTACAACGTCACCAAGGGTCACCCCATTCGGCCTGACGGGGGCGCTGTAGCGATCCAAAAATTGCGAAATCACTCATAACTTCTTAACCATTCGTCGCAGGCTCAAGTGTCTTATGTCAATGGAACTATTCCCGAACTAGCGCCCAGTCGGAACCAAACCAGTGCAGCAACATTCTCTGGAGACTGAATATCACTAAATAGGCTAATCAAAAAAAAAAAAAAAAAAAAGTTGAACCTACAGCTCACCGTAGCAAAGGGACGCCAACATGTTTGAAAGGGGCAGGCCCGCCTTTACTAAAATGGCTATAACTTTGGAACGGAATGAGATATCTTCGCCAAACTCACAAAAAAAAAAATTGCGGAGCTTGGACACTTGGTGGCGCTATAAGAGGGGAAAAAGCATAAAAACGGCGGCCATAACTACGAATCCGTTTGTCCTATACACGTGAAAATTAGCACGCGCAGTCTTGACCCAAAGTGCCACAAGTGGCTATGAGGACATTTGTGTATCTTAAAAAAAAAAACGGCCACCATAAGGCGATACATTTTAGCACATGTTAAACAAAGGTTAAATGATTGAGAAAAAAAATATATATATACTTTTGCAAACTAGTCTAGGTTTTTCACTCAATCTGGAAAAAACTGCTGCTGAGCAATTCTCTAGGCTCTCTAGGTCAATAATTTTATATATATATAATATATAAATGTTTACCCTTTGGGAAGCCTCAATGGGGTGTTTTAGAAAAGGGGCCTGTCCAACTATACCCAAAAGCCTATAAAACCTATAAAGCCTAAATGAAAACTCAGAATTAATCACTTATTAATAATAATAATAATAATAATAATAATAATAAACCAATTTTTCTATGGTTAAGGACCTGAATTTGCCAATTTTATTTATTTATTTTTATTTTTTAATTAAACTATTTATTTTGATTTGGCTTTTATTTTTGTTATATATATATATATATATATATGCATGCAGTATCTAAAGTCTCTTATGTTCATCAAGGCTACATTAAACACAAATATTATAATTTAGAAGAACTATTTTCTATTTTAATGTTTTAAAATGTAATTTATTCCTATGATCAAAGCTGAAAATTCCTATTTTAAATTTGTAATTTCCAGTCTTCAGTGTCACGTGATCCGTCATAAATCATTCTAATATGCTGATTTGCTGCTCAAGAAATATTTCTGATTATTATCAATATTTATTTTTCAGGATTCTTTGATGAACCAGAAGTTCAAAAGAACAGCATTTATTTGAAATAGAAATGTGACTTTATTAATACCTCTCTTAATCATTTAATGCATTGTTGCTAAATAAAAGTATCAGTTTCTTTAAAAAAAAAAAAAAATTCTGTCCCCAAACTGTTGAGTGCTAGCGTATATATTTATGTATATTAGAGTAGCATGTCAGCATCGGAGTGTTAGTTGCATCATGTGTGCAGTAACAGTTGCTTCCTATGTAGTGTCCCAAACATTGTCGCTTATGTAGTCGACATTCTGCTCGCTGGGTTCTGGAAGGGAACGAAAGAAAGTTTGTGAGGTGTTATGTGTCTTCATGGGGTCTAGATAAGTGAGTCTATGAACTCCCTGAGGGGAAAAAAACACCCCAGCTTCAGTAAACAAGACTATACAGTAGGAATGAGGGAGGTGAAGTGTGCCGAATAAGAGCCAGGGAGAGAAACGGAGAATGAAGAATGCTATTGATAGAGACAGAGATGGCATGTAAACACTGCTCGCTCGCTCTCTCTCTCTCTCTCTCTCTCTCCTGTGGCGTGAACCTAGGAATAATGTAGGATGTGACCCTTTAAGACAAGACACTATACTGTTTAGGGCTTATTTTCTAGTCTATGGTAATACAAATGTCTGAATTTTTAGTAAAAATGTTTACATTTTGAATTTCTGTATGCACAATCAGTAAACCTATTAACACTCTGGAGCAGAAAACATAACTGCTAAAATATACATGACCCAGATATTGCACATAATATTGGATACTATATATTTAGATACTATAGTTCATATTTTATATTTAATTTTAGTTTAAACCAATTTTCATTTTAAAATTTATTATTAAAAGAAACTACCTGAAACAAAAAAGTTTTATTTTATTTTATTCGACTTCTAATTTGACTTCTAGTTCTACTACTGCTGCTTCTTCTTCAATTTTCTTTTTTTTTCTTCGACTTAGACTTTTTTGACTTTCTATGGCTTCTGCTTCTTCGACTTCTATGGCTTCTGCTTTTTCTACTTTTTTTTCGACTTCTACTTCTTCGACTTCTAATTTGACTTCTAGTTCTACTGCTGCTGCTTCTTCGATTTTCTTTTTTTTTTCTTCGACTTTGACTTTTTCTATGGCTTTTGCTTTTTCGACTTCTATGGCTTCTGCTTTGACTTGAATGGCTTCTGCTTCTTTGACTTTTTCTTCGACTTCTGCTTCTTTGACGTCTTCTATGGCTTCTGCTTCTTCAACTTTTTCTTCAACCGTCAAAGTCAGTTCTTTGATTTCCATGGCTTCTGCTTCGATTTTTTTTCTTTCTTTCTTCGACTTCTACTTCTTCGACTTCTCTGACTTCTGTTTCTTCGACTTCTGCTTTTTTGACTTCTTCTATGGCTTCTACTTCGACTTTCTTTGACTTCTACTTCTTCGACTTATATGGCTTCTATTTCTTCGACTTTTTCTGTGCTTCTACTTATTTGACTTCTATGGCTTCTGCTTCTTTGACTTTTTCTTCAACTTCCATGGCTTCTGCTTCGATTTTTTTTTTTCTTCTTCAAACTCTACTTCTTCGACTTCTTCTATGGCTTCTGCTTCGATTTTTTTTTTTTCTTCTTCAAACTCTACTTATTCGACTTCTTCTATGGCTTCTGCTTCTTTGACTTTTTCTTCAACTTCTGCTTTTTTGACTTTTTCTATGGCTTCTACTTCGACTTTCTTTGACTTCTACTTCTTCGACTTCTACTTCTTCAACATCTTTTATGACTTCTGCTTCTTCAACTTTTTCGTCGACTTCTACTTCTTCGACTTCTTTTATGGCTTCTGCTTCTTCGACTTTTTCTTCTCCGACTTCTTCTATAGCTTCTGCTTCTTCATTTTTTTTTTCACCTGAGAATGCATGCAACACATTAATTACCATTAATTTGAATCTAATTTGCAGAGCTACAAAAGATTTTATAGATATTCCATAGATGTATCTCAAATATATTTTGCATTTTCTTCCCTAACTTTTATAAATAAATTAAAATGACATGTCATGTGAAATTCAGTTATTCCCCTATCAGTTCTAAAGAGTCTAACAACCACAACCACCATATTGTCATTTCTGTAATGCAAGTCTGTAGTGTAACTCGTCTCTGGAGTGTACTGCATGAGCTCAGTTTGATGAAGTGAAGTACTGGATCACAATGCAGCCTTAATTAGGACTCTTCATTGATTTGGTAAAAAGGAAACTGTTGTGAGTGTTTACGGTGATTCAGAGGAAGATAGACAATCCCGTCATGTTCCTACTGCTGTATGTGTTTACAGGACACCGGTGAATGACTCTGTACTGTAACATGAGATCATGTGATTTAACCTGTGATCTCATCTTAGGTGTAATCTGAAGATGCGATTCACATAAACACAAAATCAACAATAAGGTTTTTATGACTGTTAACTGCATTTTAGTGTGTTAATGTCATGTTTTAAAAAGGATTTACCAACAAAATCTTTTGTCTTTTGGTGCACAGAGTTATCATTAATAAACAGACACTGCAGTGGTTATGTAGGAAATTGAGTCAGGGTTAATTTCATATAGTGTTAGCTGAAATGAAAATAAAAAAACAAATATTTTTTTGAAGAACTTTTTTTAAAAGTACTATATTGACATATTTGCACATAAAAAAAGAACTATACACACAAATTATACAAAAAAGGATTGATATAACCGATAATAAAATAAAACTGAATTGAATAAATTTAGGAGCAGGAATGTTTTTTTTTTAATAATAATATTATATAATAATATATTCTAATATTAGAATAATATTAGAATAATAACTATTCTTGTATTTTTTTTATTCAAATCTCAAAAATAGAATACAAAATACAAAAATATCACTATTTTAATCTTGTAATGTTTCTGGCTTTTATTGGTTAAAGGCCTATAATGAGATTATTCTCAAAACATGACTTTATTCTCACAATCCTAGTTTTTATTAATTAATGTGGCACTTAAAAACTACAACTGAAAGACAAATTGAACATTACAGTGTTTATAGTTTTAACTCTATGGACATTATTATATTTAGGTTTTAGATGTAGGTTTTAATATATTGTTGCCTTGGAAAACTACCTGAAATAAAATAAGGGCAAGGTTTTATTCTATTATATTAATTTTCCTTTTGTTTTATTTTAGTCTGTTTATTTCAAGTATTTTTTTTTCTTTGTGTGGCTTTTTTATAATAACCCCAGTGTTTCATTTTTAAACAGCATGTTTCTTACAACTTCTTTTATTATAATATGACTATTCTTGTATTTTTTTTTATTCAAATTTCAAAATATTACTACTTTAATCTTGTACTGTTTCTGGCTCTTACTGGTTTAAAATTGCCCATTTACAGTACTTGAAACTGCAAGATGTTAAAGCATTTCTAGTTTGCAGTTTTACTAACACCAACAACAGCTATAGTTAAACTTTTCACACTCCTTCAACTAAATTCCATTGGTATAAAAAAATAAAGCTAAGAAACAAACATATAAACTCAGTAGGCTAGTCTACCCAACAAATGTAGAAGTTAACTCTCCCGCCCCGTCTGTAATTCGGTGGCTCTCAGGTGGACGTGTTTGTACATTCATGTGGATGGATTGTGCTTGTTTTTCTCTCTATAATGGGACATGATGCTGTAATGGTCTGACTGCACTAGTATTCGGGTGGAGAGAGATGGTGGTGCTGTACGAGCGCCGCAGTAATGGCTCCTCCGCTCGCCTCTGCTCATTATTTTACCAGCGATGAGACCGCAGAGAGTCCAGTGTTTCTGCTCCGCTGCAGCCCAAATGCGTCCAGCATACATCACCGATCCGTGTGTGTGTGTGTGTGTGTGTGAGAGTGTGTGATTTAGAGAGTTGGACTCCAAGAGTAAGTTGTGTGTTTGAGTGGCTGGAGATGAAGCCGGCTGAAGTGTGTGTGTGTGTGTGTGTGTGTGTGTGTGTGTGGTTTTGGGCTCTATGGGCTGTTTGCTGTGTCCTGTTCACATGACTGGCAGATTAAATTGATTGTAAATTGTTAATGAACATTCAGGAGTTTTTGGAGAGCATCATCCTGTGAATATTGCTCTTCAAGTTCAATCCTTTTATAAATCAATATCAAGAGGAAGATCACTGTTGCTTATCTTAAAATATTTAATATTTTCAAATACTGTATTCAGTTGTTTGTGTAGCTTTACAAGGGGAAAGCCTGTAAAGAGAGTTGAAATACAGTTAGCAACGAGGTGTTTGTGTCTGAAGGTGAGAGATAATTGCGTGTTAATAGGCATGAGTTCTCGTTAATGTGTGATGTGACCTGTGTTAACGAGAACTACAGCCATGACGGGATGGGGACACGGTGGATATTTCATTCGCTGGGTGAATGTTACGCCGTTTATCGACACAGAACATCTTGACGTTGAAACAATCTTCAGTCGGCAGCTACCGTGACAGGATGTGGATGCCACACCTGGATTCGTCTGAGAAAGAAAAGGCCAGTTTAAAACTCCCACGTAAACTTGTTTGTGCTTAAGATACAACATTGCATACAAAAAGAACTGTCAAAAATTATATATAAACTGCTGTTTTTTGTGTTTTTTTTTTTTTTTGACAGTGGTGAGTTGGAGTTTAGAGATCTTTTTCCCACCCTTTAGATTTTGTTTAAATCTGTAACTGTCAAAAATTATAATATATATATATATATATATATATATATAAAAAACTATAGCTGGTTTTTTTGACAGTGGTGAGTTGGAGAGTAAGACGTCTTTTTCCCGCCCTTTTATTTTTTAAATCTGTAACTCAAAAATTCTTAAAAAAATAAATAAAACTGTAGCTGGTTTTCTTGACGGTGGTGAATTGGAATTTAGGTCTTTTTCCTGCCTTTTTTAACTGTAGCTGTCAAAAAATCTTAAATCTTGTCAAAAACACTGTAGTTTTTTTTTTTTTTTTGTAACAGTGATGAGTTGGAATTCAGTAGGTTTTTTTTTTTTTTTTATCCCCCGCCCTTAAGTTTTTTTGTCAAAAATTCTTAAAAAAAAAAAAAAAAAAGCTGTAGCTCTTTTTTATTTATTAATTTATTTTTGTAACAGTAGTGAGTTAGAGTTTAGAGGTCTTTTTTCCTGCCCTTAGGTTTTTTTTGTTGTTGTTGTTTTTTTTTTTTTTTTTTTAAATCTGAACTGTCAAAAATTCTTTAAAAATAAAACTGCAGCTGGTTTTCTTGACAGTGGTGAGTTGGAGAGTAGAGTTTTTTTTTTATTTTTTATCTGTAACTCAAAAATTCTTAAAACAAAAAACTGTAGCTGGTTTTCTTGAAAGTGGTGAATTGGAATTTAGAGGTATTTTCCCCGCTTTTTAGTTTTTTTAATTAATTATTTTTTCTTTTAATCTGTGACTGTAAGTAATTCTTTTAAAAAAAAAACAAAACTGTAGCTTTTTTTTTATTATTTTTTTTTTTTTTTTATCCGTAACTGTCAAAAAAAGTGTAGCAGGTTTTCTTGACAGTGGTGAATTGAAGTTTAGAAGTTTTTTACCCGCCCTTTCATTTAAAAATGTCAAAAATTCTTACACGAAAAAGTGTAGCTAGTTTTCTTAACAGTGGTGAGTTGGAGTTTAGAGATCTTTTTTCACACCCTTTTTTTTCACACAGATCTTTTTTTTTTTTTTTTGTAACTGTCAAAAATTATTTAAAAAAAAACAAAAAACTGTAGAGCTCATATAAAGTCTACATGGACTGTCAACACACTCTCACCGAGTACATTTGATATTCTTTTTGAAATGTCCATCAAATGTAAAGACATTCAATTGTAAGCTTCGTGTTCTGACACTGCCCTGTTTTCATTTTTAGTTTTTTGACAGAACATATAAGTGACCAGCTCTGTTTGAATCTGGATACTACTCTCCTCTTCTCTACCGAGCAAGTAAGTGAAAGTGAATTTATGATCCATATTGTTATTGTTTTCAGTTATAAGTTTGGTTTATGCATAAAAATTGCATCACATTACTTTTTACATTTAACACTGGTTCACATATTGCCAATTCCAACACAATCTAAAGCAATTCGTAACCAGTGATGGGAAAAGTTACTTTTAGAAGTAATACATTACAATATTGTGTTACTCCATAAAAAGTAACTAATTACTAGTTACTTAGTTTTTATGGAAAGTAATGCATTACTTTTTATATCCTGGACTGGACTCCGATATTTGGTTACTTTACTAGCTTGAAAAAAGTATTCTAATTGCATTGTAATCTGTTACCCCGTCACTGTTTGTAAGCTAAGACCAGTCTTACCAGCCTGGCAAGTCTGGGAAAGTGGCCAAAACCCCTCTAAAACCAGCCTGCTGACCAACTATGACCAGCCAAAACCAGCCAACCAGGCTGGTTTTAGCTTTTTTTTTTTTTTTTTCTCCAGCAAGGACATTTGTACAATCTGCTCACACCCTTAGTGACTGTCTTCATGCTTACTTTTTTTCTAAATCATAAAATCATAAAAAAAAAACACAAAATTGTCATCCGCATTGGCTTCTTTTGACCTTCATAAACATACTTTTTTTACACTTAAAATGACATTTTTACTTAAAAAGTACCATTCAGTGATATTCTAACCATGCAAACAATGTCTCAGTATGATTGCAGGCTTCATTATTATAGTAAGTGAAAATAATTTGGTTATTAAACATGAAAAAAACTAAATTAAATTGTTGCTTCTAAGCATACCATCATTTAACAACCTTGGAGCTTGTGGTGGGTCTGTTCGGAAAGGTTTATACATTATCGCAAAAAAAATCAATTTGTCTATGTAGAACATAATTAGGACTTTTGCTTCCGGAGCTTCACTGTTGTGCTCAGGGCTGGCGAACACACAACAAGCCTCCAAAGTTTAAAGAAACGCTATATCAGTTAATTAAACACTAAGTCTTAAAGTCTTCCTCTCCTGTCGGGGTTTTAATTCATTCTTATCACTAGTGTCATGTCAGGACATGAATAACACTGGTTCTTATAATTTTGTCTCATCAGTAAAATGCAGGGGTTCGCTTTGAGCTCGCCGGTGATTTCTCTCAGACAGGCGCTGGCTGCTAATGACAGCTGAGTGAATGCGAGGCATGAATCAAAACGGCAGAAAAGCTTTCCAGCGCTGACAGGTTATCACCCGCGTGACAAATGTGTTGGGAAACCCTCTGTCTCCAGCACATTCATTTAGTCAAAGTCTCATATAAACACACATAAACACATTCATTCATTCAGAGAAAGAGCAGGAGAGATGCGTTTCTTTTCAACCGTGTACACAATGCAGCGCTCTTTTCGGTTAGAGCAACTCATTTGCGAAAAGGTATTGATATACAGTTGAAGACAAAATTATTAGCCCCTCTGTGATTTTTTTTTTTTTTTTTTTTAGAATATTTCCCAAGTGATTTTTAACAGAGCAAGAGAATGTTTTCAAATTATTTCCTATTCTTTTTTTCTTCAAGAGAAAGTCTGATTTCTTATAGTTGCTTGAATAAAATAATTTCAAGCAACAATAAATAAATAAATAAATAAAAAACTGCTAAGATAAATATTATTAGCCCCCTTAAGAAATTATTAGTTTGATTAGCTATAGAACAAACCACTGTTGTCCAATGACTTGCCAAATTAACCTAATTAACCTAGTTAAGCCTTTAAATTGCTCTTTAAGCTGAGGATTAATATCTTGTGAAACAACTAGTAAAATAATATGCACTGTCGTCATGGCAAAGACAAAAGAAATTAGTTTGGACTTGAGAGAAAGAATTGTTAATGCTCATAAAGATGAAGGATACACACGTTTATCAAAGCGTTTTTAAGTGTCAAGAACTGCAGTGAGATGCATTATCAAGAAGTTTAAAGAGACCAACACAGTGGAGAACAAGACGGGCAGAGGCAGGAAGCGAAAGATTTCAAAAACTTTGGAAAGAAAAGTAGTGAGAGAGGTTTCTAAAGACCCAAGAACAACTGCCAAGACACTAGTGAATGACCTAGCCAAGTCTGGAATTGATGTCTCAACAAAGACAGTCACTAGAGCCCTGTACAGGAATAAACTGCGAGGTTGCCGACCAAGAAAGACTCCACTTCTGAAGAAGAGACACCTCCAAGCTAGAATGAAGTTTGCTAAGGACAACCTGGGGGAATGTGATGCATACTGGAAACGTGTCCTTTGGTCAGATGAGACAAAACTAGAGCTTTTTGGCCATAGAGATGTTGCCTGTGTTTGGAGAAAGAAAGGAGAGGCATTCAACCCCAAGAATAGCGTTCCCACAGTGAAACATGGTGGGTGGAGTATAATGCTGTGGGGATGTTTCAGTGCGTTTGGAACTGGGAATCTCGTCAGGGTTGAAGGAAACATAAAAAAAAAAGAAAGACTATAAGAAGATTTTGAAAGACAACCTCAGACAGTCTGCAAGAAAACTTGGTTTGGGTCGACATTTTGTCTTCCAGCATGATAACGACCCAAAGCATACCTCACTTCTGGTGAAGAAATACCTCCAAATGAGCAAAGTGAGTGTACTTGACTGGCCTGCACAAAGCCCAGACTTGAATCCAATAGAAAATCTGTGGGGCACACTAAAGTCCAGAGTCTCTGCCAGAAGACCAACAAATCTGGAGGAGCTTGAAAGATTTGCTAAGGAAGAATGGGCTGTCATTCTTAAGGAGACATGCTTGAAACTACAGAACTACAGCAAACGACTAAAGGCTGTTATCAAGCAAAAGGGATACACTATTGACTATTTACATCAGAAGGGCTAATAATTTTGACCAGTAGACTTTTTAAAATTCTTGGTTATACATTTATTTCTATTTGCATTACAAACCCTAAAAGCTTCCTGAATAAAGTATTATGTTTAAAAATGCTGTGTTGATAAAAACAACACTGTTAAACAACACTTGGGAGTTATTTGAAAAATAATGAAATATTTTATAAGGGGCTTTTGTTTTGTCTTCAGCTGTGTGTATATATATATTTTAACTGCAGTTAGTTCACAATAGCAACAGAAATGAACTTCTCCATTAAGGGACAATATTTTGACCCTGTATTTTTATTTATTTTTTATTTTTTTCTTCATTGGAATGCAACAAAACTTGGTGACTTTTGGTTGTGGATAAAGAGTATTAAAGTAATAAAGAATAATAAATAGTTATTTATGGAAATTAAATTGTTATTCCTTGAGATCAGACTGTAAAACCGTTTTTGGTACATACTGGAACCTTCAATGTTAAGAGTGTAGACCTTGTTGTTTTCAACAAGAAAGAATCAGAATATGAATGTGATAAACTCTGTTTAAATGAGAGTGAGTGTGACACCAGGTCGGCGTGCCCTTTGGTAGTTGTGTTTAGATCATATATACTGTATGTGTGTGTGTGTGTGTGTGTGTGTGTGTGTGTGTGTGTATATATCTCAGGTCTTTCTCAAGGGCAGGGAAATCTGTCTTGGGAGTTGCGGCTCTGTGTGTGTCATGGCTGTAGGATGTAATAAGGGCATGAGACAGATACTTATTTCCCCCAGGAAATGATCACACTTCTAACACCTTTCATGTCCACTAGTGTGTGTTTGTTCTCTAAGCAAGGAGACTCCAGTATGAATCGTCTTCTCATACTTCATATTAAGAGGGTCATGCACATTCACAAATAATTTGAAAGAAATGGCAAGAAACGCATTAAATTAAACATGGGATTTTGAAGCGAAAGACTAAAATAGTATTTTCTTGTCAAATCTATTCCAATAATGTTTTATTTACTACTTCAGTGTTTTTATTGTGTAGATTTGCCTAGAATTTAATATAGCAGTCAACAGTTGAACACTGATTGGTGTTGTTTTGTCTCTTTGCCTTGGCAATATTCTAGAAACAACCCAGAACACCCTAGCAAGTGCACAGTAAAGCTCTGGCAACCACCAATAACATTCCAGTATTGTGGTGGGAACTTTTGCACATGTAATTACATTCACATTTTCTTCAAAAATCTGAAAGTCATGTATTGCTGGATGTTTATATTGTGTATCTTTATTTTATATTTATGAATCATGCAAGTGCAGCACTTCTAAAATTTCCATTTTCATCATTCTGACTTTCATAAAGTCTCTATTGCTGTGTGCCAGTTACTGTGGCAACCCCAGGTAACCTGTCTCCAGGACAACTGGTCATGTCAATCAAATCCCAGCCCCCACCGGAGCCATGGGTCGACTTATATTAAATAGAATCAATTTCACAGACGTCAATGTGGAAAAGGTCTCTGTTGTTTTGAAGACGAGGTTAAATGGTTGCAGCCTCGTCTGACCAGAGTTCAGCATGAGGAAACTCTGAAGAAATGTTTGTAGACAAACAAAAAACTGTTGTTACTCCATTGTACTCTGCTGTTTCCCAAATCCCAACTTTCAGAATCCAGATTTCAACATTTTTAATTCCAATTTTCAGATTCCAAATCTGGACAATTTTAATTCCAAATCCCAACTTTCAGATTCCAAGTTTATATTTTTACAAATCCCAACATTAAGATCCCAAATTTGGACTTTTTAAATTCCAAATCCAAACTTTCAGATACCAAATTTGACTCTCTTTAGTTCAAAATACTCCTTATATTCCAAATTTGGATGTTTAAAATTCCAATTTCAACTTTCAGATACCGAGTTTGGACTTTTTTTTTTTTTTTTTAATTCCAACTTTCAAATCCCAAATTTAGATGTTTTTGATTTAAAATTCTAACTTTTAAAGTTTTAAATTCCAAATTGTGACTTTCAGATACTAAATTTGTTTAAATTCCTAATTCCAAATTTGGACTCAAATTCCTAATTCCAACTTTCAGATCCCAAGTTTAAATTCCAATTTTTATATTCCAAAGTGGGATGTTTAATTTACCGTGCTCCAAATTTCAGATACAGACTTTATCTAAATTTGGATGTTTTTTATTCAAATTCCAACTTTGAGATTCCAAATCTGGAAGTTTTTAATTCCAAATTCCCAATTTTCATTTTTCAAGTTTAAATTCCAGTTTTTTATATTCAAAATTTGGATGTTTTAAATTCTGAACTCCAACTTTCAGATACTATTTTTTAGATGTTTTTGATTTAAAATTCCAACTTTTAAAGTTTAAAATTTCACATTGCGACTTTCAGATACCAAATTCCTAATTCAAAATTTGGACGTTTCAAATTCCTAATTCCAACTTTCATAGTACAAATTTGAATGTATTTAATTCCAACTTTCAGATACTGATTTTGGATGATTTTAGTTCCAAGTTTCAACTTTCCAATCCCAAATGTGGACTTTTTAAATTCCAAATCCCAACTTTCATAATCAAAATTTCAACATTTTTATTTCCAACTTTCAAATTCCAAATCTGGACATTTTTAATTCCAAATCCCAACTTTCAGATCCCAAGTTTGTACATTTCCAAATACCAACATTAAGATCCCAAATTTGGACTTTTTAAATTCCCAATTTCAACTCTCAGATACCAAATTTGAATTTTATTTTATTTTATTTTATTTTATTTTTTTAATTCCAACTTTCAAATCCCAATTTTAGATTTACTTTTAAAGGTTAAAAAATTCAAATCAACTTTCAAATACCAAATTTATATTTTGTATTTTAAATTCCTAATTCCAAATTTGGACGTTTTTAAAATTCCTAATTCCGACTTTCAGATCCCAAGTTTAAATTCCAGTTTTTATATTCCAAAATGTGATGTGTAATTTACCAAATTTCAGATACCGAATTTGGATGGTTTCATAAAAGTTGGAAATAGAAATTTAAAATGTCCAGATTTGGTATCAGAAAGTCAATTTGGAATTTAAAACGTCCACATTTGGGTTTGAAAAGTTGGAACTTGGAACTTAAAGTATTCAAATTCCGTATCTAAAAGTTGGAGTCTGGAATTTAAAACTTAAATTAAAAAAATAAATAAAAAAAAAAAAAATGTTCATTTTAAAATTTGGAATTAAAAACTTCCAGATTTGGAATCTTAAAGTTGGAATTTGAATAAAAAACATCCAAATTTGGATAATGAAAGTTGGAATTAGGAATTTGAAATGTCCAAATTTGGTATCTGTCACAATTTGGAATTTATAACATCTAAATTTGGGTTTAGAAATGTGCATTTTGGAACTAATCCAAATGTGGACATTTTTAATTCCAAATTCAAACTTTCACATCCCACATTTAGACACTTCCAAATTCCATATACCAACATTCTTTTTTAAAATTCCAAATCTCAACCCTCAGATACCAATTTTGGCTGTTTTTAGTTCAAAGTTCCAACTTTTATATGTCAAATGTAGATTCTAATTCCAACTTCTAATTCCAGATTTGGATGTTTTAAATTCCAAATGATTTAATTTCAAATGGCAAACAATTTGGTATTCCAGTGTTTTTGGACAGTGTACCTGGTAAATGAATGTAAATTATTAATACCATTAATGTACCATTGTATTTCCACAATAGCATATGGTTTGCATAGGTTATGACATTTGGGAAATGTACTGTAGTCAGGATATCAAGGAAGATATATGGTTCTCTTATATATTGTGTTGTGAGGAAATGTCTCATATGTGCCTGAACCTGAAGGCTAAAATTACAGAATCTAGTGTTAGCATTAACCTGGGACTTCACTAGGTAATTTAAAAGCATATAATGCTAGAAGTTCAAACCTTTTCCTGTTAAGATTGCGACAGTAATAATAGTTTAAATGAAAGTGTTTGTCAGACGAGTCTCCAATGCAAAATGCAGTTTTACTGCAGATGCTGATTAATGTCTGGTTTGGTTTATTAATATTTAAGAGCCGAACCGGTGGTTCGAGGGGCGTCTGGCCTTTACTTCAACAAAGCACTCAAAGGACATGGTGGACAGGGCTGTCTTCGTCATTTGCCTCCATCCCTCCAGGCTGTGGGACAGAAAGCAGAGGTCAGTGGTTGATCTTTCCCACAAATAACGACTCTTTTTCGCTTTCATGATTTATTTACTTGTTGCAGCGGCTCAGACGACGTCCCATGACAACTCTCATGATGCTTCACAACAAGTGATGACGACATGTGCCTCAGAATCCAGCAACACTCTGAAAGGAATCCTGTGGGATTAATGGACAGCGAGATAAGAGACGAATCCCCATCCATACCTGACATATGTCATGGTCCAGCAGGTGTGATGCATCTTGATCTGCAGGTTCAAGAACTTTGATACATTCTTCAAAAATGTATCAAAACAAAACTTAATATCTAAGTAACTTTACATCTCAAGTAACTGTATGTAGATTTAAGAATGCATAGATATTTGTACAGTAAAAGTAAGAAGAGTAAGAAATCACTTTTTCGGTGTATTACATTAACAAAATGCCTTTTTGTGTCTGTGTTTCTGGCGTAAAATAAAGTTTGATGTCCAGAATAAAACTTTCCAGCTTTTTGTCAACAACTGAGACCTTTGGAAAGTGTAAATAAGTCTTTATTTGTTGTCGCTGCATGCACTTTTTCTCCCGGCAGCTCATTTTTCGGTGTGACGGCTCCCGCGGACCCCACAGCAAACGCGTCTGCCATCGACGGGACGCCCGAGGTGAGCGGGAAACATTCATGACAGCGTATGGAAAGTGTAAATAAAGCCTCTCGCTGGCATTTCTCCTGATGCATGCGTCCTGTAGCGGAGCTGTGCGCCGTGATAAATGACGTCTGTTTTATATTTAATAAGCTTTTGGGAATAATGAGATGAGGCCTCTGATAGGCTGGATTGTACGCGTGGGACGCCGCCCCCCCACTGGCCGCCTGTCACTTTAATCTGGCAAGATGAATTTTGTCAGTAGTTATTGATGTGTCCGGCGCTGAGACATTGATGCAGCACAGAGTTTTAATCAACAGTCATAAATCAACACAGATTCAACACACACATCGCTTTATACTGCAGAATCCGCAGACAGATTCAGTCTTACTGTTATGCTGCTGTATGACAGCTTTACATTAACTTTTGTTTTACGGACTTCATTCAGATCGTACAGCAGAATGTGGTTAATGCAGAAAGCTTTTAAATATTACATGTTGCAAACCTTGCAAAATTGCAGTGATTAGTTCAATAAAGATCCCTGATATTATTAGTCAACCAGTTAGTTTGTATTTTGCTGTTTTGAGAAGAGCCATGCTATTTTGGTGCGTAATATTCTTCAGATGGCGAGTTAATGGACTGTGTGCTGCAAAAATGTTCTTTTTCAGTATTTTTTTTTCTTGTTTTCTGTAAAATATCTAAACATTATTAAATGAAGATGCATTTACTTAGGAAGCCAAATGACATTAGATATAAAGTTAAACTCCTAGTTGTGACTTTCAGATACCAAATTTGGATGTTTTAAATTCTTGATTCCAAATTTCAGATCCCAAATTTAGATGTTTTTAATTAAAAATTCCAAATCTGGACATTTCTAGTGTAAAATTCCAATTTTCAGATCCCAAGTTTGGACATTTCCAAATTCCAACATTCAGATTCCAAATTTGGACTGACTTTTTAAATTCCAAATTGCAACTCTCAGATACGAAATTTGGCAGTTTTTAATTTCAAATTAAAAATATTAAATTTGAAAAAAATTGTAATTAATTGACATTTCTGTCAACAGGTTTACATTCCCCCCCCTTAAATTCCCAAAAATGTACATTTTGACCTCAACTGATATTTTTCTTCTTGTTTTAAGTATAAACTCACTTAATTTTTATACACTTTTCAAGAAATAAGTCTTAACTTTTTTGTCTCAAAAAATTCTTTTTCTTTCTTTCTTTCTTTCTTTCTTTTCAAAAAAAAAAAAAAAAAAAAAAATTGTGACTTTTAGATACCAAATTTGGACATTTTTTATTAGCAAATTCCAACATTCAGATTCCAAATTTGGACTTATTAAATTTAAATTTAAATAAGAGATTATTATTATTATCCTTATTTTTTAACCGTCACATTTAAATATCTTAAAATGAATTCAATTATAAATGAAACATAATCCAGATATTTTTTAATATTTTTAATTTGAAGAAAAAATATATTAGCAAATATAATTTAAGTTTGTAATATTTTGATTCATCTCCGAGCTGGTTGGTTTGGTTCAAGGCTTAAAACGCTCTTTATGAAAGAATGTTTTGAAGTCCATACAGATAAAATAATTCAGAAATACTTCAGAAATGAAGGCCGCTAAAAAGTAGGGGTCACAGTTGCTCTCTATTGCTTTTTATCTGTTTGTCATTTTGACAAATGGATAAAGCAAATGAGTTTAGCTGTATTATTTAAACACATGGCTGCCAAATGTGGATCGTATTGATATAATTTAATCACATTATATAAGCATTCACCTATTACTCCAGAACTATAAACTTTTTTCCCCATCCTAGCTATATTATCAGTGTTTGAATTGAATCCTGGTTGAGGCAGGACACATATAAATGACTTTTATAATGTGATCCCTTAAGGAAAAGGAGAGAAACACTTCTTTAGTTCAATATTTAATGCAAGGTGAGTCTACTGTGATGAACACAGACGTATTTGTTTGATTCTGTGTTAAATAAGGACAAGATCTTTCTGTCTGCAGGTAAACTGCTGCTCTGAAAGTCACAGGTGACAGCTTGAGTTTTTTTCCGAGTCTAAAGTATTTGTGCCTGTAACTTCTGTTGTTATTGCTCCTGTAGAAAAGGACAACCATCTGCTCCAACAACTGCTGAGAGTGTCAGAGAGAGAGCGAGAAACGAGCACAGAATTAAACTGAAGATCTGTGACGCAGATGCTGATAGGTGTTGATGAGTACAAGGTAAAACTAATGTGCTTAGCATAAATATGCTGCATTAATAGTATTAATATGCATTGAGTGCAATAAAAGGTGTGCAAAATGTAGCAAAATGTAATTTTGTAGAGGGTTTGAAACTAGGGGCCATAAGAGTGTATTAAGGGATCCACAAAATTATTTATTTTATTTATTGTATATATTTATTAGGGGCCAAGCACCATATCCATATGTTCTTCTTCTTCTTCTTCTTCTTCTTCTTCTTCTTCTTCTTCTTCTTCCATTTGTTCTGCCATTGAGTCTATGACTACCTATAGAGCTGCTTGTGGGAAAGTTGTGAAATTTGGCACACTGAAAGAAGACAATCTGAACTGTCACCATAGCAAATTTGGAGTCTCTAACTCAAACTCTCTAGCGCCACCATTTGTCCAAAGTTTCACTCATGAAAATGTTTCCGCCATTTTGAATTTTCTGAAAAACCTGCTTTTTCAAACTTCTCCTAGGCTGTTGATCTGATTTTCATGAAAATTGAAGCAGATCATCTTCAGACAATGCCGACAAAAAGTTATGGAATTCAAGTCGACTTTTCAAAGCATTCTCGAATAACAAATTTGACGAAGAGCACGCAAAAATGGATACATTTGAAAAAGGCTACATCTCTGCAACGGTTTGGCGTATTGAGATTGAACTTGGTGAGTGTTATAACAAGCATGACCGGAGTCTACCTGCAGTGTTTCGGCACAGTGCCACCTAGTGTTTAGGAGATGAAACCGGTTTTGTACAGTGCAGCTACAAATTTTAGGCTTGATGCCAAAATGAGGTTTTATCTCTGCAAAGCTTTGACATAATGACACCAAACTTTGTGTGTGTCATTGTCACCTTACACAGAACACATTTGATAACAGCACCACCTGTTGGTCAAAAGTGATAATAATCAATTAAATCATATTGCTAGGGGTTCTATTATTCTTCTGCCATTTTGACTAAAATCATCTTAAAATGGCTCCCTTTACTCATTGTTGCAGTTGGTCTGCATTGGATGCTCCATGCCATGCTTAAGATCCTCATTTTGCCTCTGGTGTGCTTGGCCCCGTAACTGTTGCTTGCAGCTATATTTATATTTATTAGTAGTACTAGTAGTATAGTAGTAGTATTTTTATTATTACAATAATCAAAGCAATCTTAATATTATTCAGTGTTCGCTGTCCTGTAAATTGAAAGAGGTTTTGTATTGCTTGTGGTTTTTCTCAAATGGTTCCCATAATTCCTCAGGCTCATTCAGCTCAGCTAATCCAAACTCAGTGCTTGATTCAGTCCGCTGCGCTTCACTTCAGTCCTGCGATCAGAGACAACCAGAGAGAGCCGTGTGTGACCTGAGCTGTGCGCTTTACCTCGCAGATATCACAGCTTTGGGAATTTCTATTTCCGAGTGGAAAGCCGACAGGTTCGATATCGGCAAGGCATAAAACAGGCCACTGCACTTAATTTGAGATGCGGATTTACAACAGCAGTCTTCACTTTACAGTGTGAGACATGAAAGAGATCCGGTATTAAAGAGCTGAGCTCAACTCTTAGCGCAGTACTGTATCATGTCAGACGATGCTCAGATGCAGCCCTTTTCAGCCATAAATTAGTTTTTTTTTCTGCTTATTGAAAACAAACTGCTGCCACTGACTGTGAAGTGGTGGAAGTGAGTATTTTTTATTCGGATGAGTGAAGAAAGATATTCCTTTAAAACTGAGAAGAATAAAAATAGCCTATGGAAGTGGGTTACAGTTTTCTGAAAATAGCATGCTGTAAGATGGAAGGAGGACCTTGTCTGGGGCCAGATTCATAAAAAATTTCCTAAGAAGTTAAGACCTTTCTTTGTCTACACATTTGTAAGAAGTGCGTAAGTAAATGAAATTCTTAAAAAAAAAAAAAAAAAAAAACATCTTAAAGTTCTCAAATATTTTTTAAGAACTACTTAAGAAATATATATTTTTTAATTAACTGTATTCTTAAGTAGAAAATAAGTAAATAACAGTTTGAAAAAAGAATCATTGTCCAATCATCGTTGCCGTTCTTTTTCTTCTTCTTCTTCTGTTTCTTCCGCCATTGAGTCTATGGTAGCCTATAGAACCGCTTGCAGGAAAGTTGTGAAATTTGGCACACTGATAGAAGACGGTCTGAACTGTCACCATAGCAAATTTGGAGTGTCGAACTCAAACTCTCTAAAACTTGTCCAAAGTTTCACTCATGTTTATGCTAGTAATTTTTGAACCATAAGGGCTAGAAACAAAAATGTATGAAAATTCGTCATTAAAAAAAAAATTCGCCATTTAGAATTTTCTGAAAAACCTACTTTTTCGAACTCCCCCTAGGCCGTTGCTCAGATTTTCATGAAAATTGAACCAGATCATCTTCAGACCATGTCGACAAAAAGTTAAGGAAATCGATTAGTCAAACTGTTCTCGAATTATGCACAAACAAATTTGACGAAGAGCATGCAAAAATGGATCTGAGGCTATATCTGCAACGGTTTGGTGTATTGAGACCAAACTTGGTGAGTGTTATAACAAGCATGACCTGAGTCTACAGTGTTTTGGGGCAGTGCCACCTAGTTGTCAGGAGATATGAAAAATTGCTATTTTTGCTTATAACTTCTGAATGGTTAGACTAAAAATCAAAAAACTTTATTTTTGAAGTACAAAATATTCCAAAATTTCTTGATTTAGACATTAAGAAGCAGTTGAATAGCAGTTAGGAATAATTTTATTTTCTTAAACTTTTGTCTTTTTTTGGAACAGTATTAAGTAAAAATGTAAACATTTGAAATAAATGTTATTGGGAATACAAAAAAAAAAAAACTTTTTCTTTTTTCTTTTTTTTTTTTTTTTGTATTTAGAACAATTTTAAGAAACAAACCATCTAAAGGAATGGTTTCAGGATACAAAATAATTGTAATAAAATCAAAAGAATATCCGTATTCTTAAAATAAAGAATATTTTATTCATAAGAACGTTTTGTCTTTAGAACAATTTAAAGAAAAAATAAATGTGCAAGAAATGTTAAATGCACTTTTAAACATTCTTAAATGTATTCCAAATTTAGAAAATAATAAGATAATAGTTAAACAATTTTATCCCTGAGAATGTTTTGTCTAAAACAATTATAAGTTAAAAGAAATAAGTGTCACCGCTGCTGAGCCATTGCACATCTCTGTTCAAACACAGCGTTGTTTAGTTTATGAATGGACCTGCATTTTTAAATAAATCTAGTGAGTCAATGAATCAATTACCCATTCATAACGACAGTCACTTGCTTTATTCATAAGTGAATCAGCCATTCAAATGAATTAATGACTCAGTAATATAATCAGTGACTTGCTGCCACCTACTGGCAGTTTTAATTTTTATTTTTAAAGTATATATTTTATAGTAATATTATCTTTTCAGTTATTTAAATCATTTAATATTTCTATATTCAACTTTTTATATTTAAAACCTTAATCTCATCATGAATTTATTAATTTAATTGTACTCATGCCACCTCTGAGCCTCATTAAACATATGAAAATATATCTACAAGCCACTTTTGTGTTCTTCTGTGCCACTTCTGTTGTACAAATAAATTGTGTTAATACTGATTAATATTACTTTTAATATATATATATATATATTAGGGCTGGTAATTTAACGCGTTAATTAGATTAATTAATTACGGTAAAAAATAACGCGTTAAAATTATTAACGCATTTAACGCACTGGCCCCGCCCCAAACCTATGTGGGTCATCTGACATTTCATACAGTTGATTGATGACAATATGAAGCAGTGCAACAACTCACTGTTTGATGGAGCTTAGAGAACGTAGTTAGAATGTCCTTAAAATTTAAGCAAAAAAGTTTTTGTCTCATACATCACATAGTAAAGCAATATCACACAAGCAATAGGCTAAGTGCAATCGACTACAACACGACTGCAAATCGTCGCTGTCGGGCGGAAACCTCGTATGTCCAAATTTTGTCAGTTTCATATTTTTTCACAAATCGATGCTATTGGTCAGTGCCCACGTGGATCTGTAATTTTTACAAATGATTAACTAATCTAAAGTGTTGAAAATAGCTTGAGAGCAAATCTCTTAACTCATTTGAACACTTCAAATGTCTGAGAAGAGCTCGTATCTCCACCTTTTCTTCACTCCGCTGGAGCGTCGGGGCATATGTCCCCTTCCATCTTCTTGTCACAAAGCACCGGCAAAAATAATTAGCATTGAATGTGTCGGTGGAAACAGTAAGGAGATATTTGAATGATCCATTAATAAACTAGTGTATTCTGAGATAATGTCGCAAAGACCCTGACTCGCAATCTCTTCTTTGGACGCAACTTTTGAAGGAAAGCATCTTTCCGGATTACATAATGAAAGCGTTTTTTTCTGATTTGTTTTATTTCGTTAAGTAATAATTTAAAGCTTTCTATTTATTTATTTATTTATTTATTTATTTGTCATGTTTGTGAGGCATGTAGCCTATTCGCTGAAAAATGTGACTCATGTCCTGCAAAGCGATTTCAGCTTCTCCTCTTCAAAAACAATATTCACATAATAGCGCACATTGTTTAAACTAACATTGTTCTATAGCTACTTTAACTGTTTTAGATCTATAGATTTTATTTTATGCAAGTCGTAATGATTTAGGCTAAAAGGCAAAAGTCTTCCGCTGGCCGCTGTTCGTAAAAAAAACCAAACAAACAAACTGATATTTAACGAACAAAAAAATGCTCCAAAAGTTTTTCTAAATTAACTTAATAAGAAAACGAAACGAAATATAACCACTTTGGCATTACATACAAAACGTAACTATGTTAATAGCTGAAACAGTAGTATAAGCTGTTCTGGAAGAATTAAGGGGAAAAAAGACGGACTCAGTTTTTTTTTGTATTGCATCATAGCTCTTAAACCTTTAAAACAGAGTTTAGGAAGATGTATGTAACCACAGTCGTTAGCTTTGGTTAACTATTGAAGCCTTTTCTCTTGTCAAAAGGCTCAATGCGACCGCAGACTTTGTTTGCCTGCAGATTAATTTCCGCCTATTAGACAGTTTATCGCTTTATTTTGGTATTGCATCACTCATAGCTCTAACGTTTAAAATAGAGTTTAGGAAAATGTATGTCGTTAGCTTTGGTTAACTACTGAAGCCTTTTCTCTTGTCAAAAGGCTCAACGCGACCGCAGACTTTGATGAACACTGCTGGCAGCAGCGAAGTCTGTGTCTGTACCATTCTTATCAATGACGGCGTAATCTCGTATCTCCCTGCTCCCAAGTCATAAAACCTCGTATCTCCGATAAAACATAATTTTGGGGAAATGTTGTCTTAATGTTGGTACACAAGTGTGTATGATAGCAATATATGGTATAATACCAACTTTAACGATAAAATATTTAATAACTCAAAAAATATGCAGTTTTTTTCATTTCCTGAAAAATGACGGTTTTGGAGATACGAGGATTTTCCGCCCGACAGCGACGAAATGTGAGCAGAAATGTTCGTCTCCAAGCAACACACAGACAATGTATGAAATCAAAGTACCACGAAAGCTATTTCAAAAGCATTAAGAGGCTTTCATTTTAAATTTTGAGCGCGGGTGTGTGGCTTACGCGCCAGTTCGCTCCGATGCGCGTGCGTTTTGGTCGACGCAGCAACCAACTGTCCTTGTGCCGCGCAAGCCATTGGAATGAATGAGTATCATAGCGCAGCGCGAGGACTCTTGGTTGCTGGGTTGACCAAAGCGCACGCGCATCGGAGCGAACCACTGATGCGCAAGTCGCGCTTAGAGTTCAAGGTTTGCTTTGTATCTGAAGGGCTACACTGAACCCAGCGGCCAGCATTTGGTGTTAAAGCCGCTCTCTATAGCTATTGCAGTACTTTGATGTTACACTCCGATCGATCTAATGCTGATGATGAATCAGCCATTTGAATGAATCAAATGAATTTACCACCACCAACTGGCAGTTTTATTTTATTATTAGAGTATCATTTCATTAAGAAATAATTTCATATTTCCAAAGTAATATTAATAAAATTAATGAAATACATTATTAATAGTTCACCCACCCAAAAATGACAACTGTCATCATTTACTCACCCTCATGGTACGGTACAAAAGAGCATACATTTTATAAACTAAATATATACTTTTTGTAATGTCTGTTTGACGCTTTACACAACAATGACTTTAAATTATCTTTCGGGAGTAATTTTTCAGCCAAATTTGATGTGCGATTAATTTGCGATTAATTAGATTAATTAATCGCCACATCATGTAATTAATTAGATTAAAAATTTTAATCGCTTAACAGCCCTAATATATATATATATATATATATATATATATATATTTGCCATAAAAGATAACATACTTTAAGTTAGAAAATGCCATTACAAAGGCAAAAACAAAATTCCCCTGTAAATCACTTTGAGTCAAATATCACCCTTTAATGAAATGGCTAGTTTTTGACCAGATATTTTGAGTATTGATATGAAGGTGCTCCTAAATTTAAAATTTGTAAGTTAGGAGCACAAGTGCGTTTTAGAAAAGCACAATTCCTCAGGCAATCTATCTTGTGCAGCTGGATGTTTCCTGTCACAACATGTTTACAGCATCATTGGCCACTCAGAAAATGCCATCCGCTGACCTCATCGCCATAGGAACAGCTGCACTCATGGAATGTCCTGTGATTGATCCAACCTTAAATGGTAAGTTTGTTCTTAATTTCATGCTTTTAGTGATGTTGGAGATAGAAGTTGTGTCCCAAATTACGTAATATGCACCTATGTTTTATGAACACGACTATAATACATATAGATTTTATAAAGGTGTGTTCAATTGAGTTTTATTGGCTATAAGTAGTGGCTGATGCATCAAAAGCAGATTGTAAGATCATGGAGAAAATGCTTTTGTATTTTTTTAAAACCTGTAAGATTCATAAACAAATTAGTGGGCAGGTTATGTAGGAATGTTGTCAGTTACATCATCCTGTGCTTCTGACCCTACAGTAAGTCATTGGGAAGGTGGGCAGATTTTGCAGTTTCACTGCCAAAAAACAGCTAAACATGAGAAATAGAACCATTCTGATGGAAAAGACAGCTTATTTTGACTTGGACTAGTCAGAAACTGCCAAGAAAACCAATGACCGAAAACCACTCAGGATGTCTTAGCGTCTGTATAGCGGAGCCCTGGCATCTTTTTCAATGGCCAACTCCATTCATATTTTCTTTAGAAACTAAAAGAATCCAGTTTTTCATGAGGTCTTTTGTGTTTATATGGTGTAGTGCTTAATGAAAGATCACAGTCTAGGCTGTTATTTCAAGCTCTTTTCTTCTTTTCTTTTAGCGTGATTGTGCTGGGTTGTTTCCGCCTCCTCTAACGGCTCGTTCATTCACAGCTCGGCTGACTCACGCCGATGACCTGTGGGAAGCCTGTTTCTTCATCCTGTAGTACTCCACCTCCACTGACAGCCGGAGAGATGATGAAAGCCTTTGTGTGTTGGTGTTTCATGAATGATAAAGAAAACAGGCATCGCTTGTTCTCTCTCTCCATCCATCAGGCTTCAGGAGAAGCACAAAACAGCCACGAAACGCATGAAAGTTCACGCGCAGAATGAAAGGTATTCAGCCGGGACTGTGTTAACTAATTCATATCTTTCACGTCCACGCTTTACAGGAGCAGCGGCTGAAGAAAGCGCACACAGCCCTCGCCTCCGCGCCGATAGCAAATGAGGATGTTTCTGAACAGGTGCTGCTGATGCTGAGGCTCACAGCAAACCTGTCAGTCTCCAGAATCAGTGTAAGAGAAAGTTTCCCTCCTACACTCTTAAAAATAAAGGTTGTCAAAGTGGGGTTTTGTAGCAACACTGTAGAAGATCCATTTTTAGTTCCCCCAAGAAGCTTTCACTGAACAGTAAAGCTTATTTTCTTACAGTGAAGAACATTTTAAAAATCTAAAGAAACCTTTTCTACTATAATGTGTCTTGTGTACAAGAAGCTGTTTTTCTGTCTTTCTGCCATCGGGTTTTAAGGCGACATATCATGGAAATTTGAAAAAGGACAACCTAGTAACTTAGTAACATAGAAAGGAGATCTTATTACTGCCCCTTAATCTGCACATTTCCACCCACGGCCATTTTGTTTTCGCAATCAACAATGGTGTACAACAGAGTTCGAACGAAGCATGCTAAATGTTCAGTCGTTGGCTGCTCAGTCGAGCACAGAACACTAGAGTCCCAGCCTCAGAGGAGACAAGAGAGCAGTGGATTTATTGATTTATTTACTGTATATTACGCTGCTGCCATGCAGATCTAATATAAACATGGATTTTTTTTCCTAGCTGTTTACCCTCACAGACAAAACCAACTGTTTTTGCAGCTTGTGTGTGTTTTTAACCCAAACCTGTGTGTATTTGACAGTTTAAGCGCAATAAGACATGAAAGAGATCTTAGTTTTGTACTCGGATCAGACATTTACATCCACTGACACCACTGCTTCTACCTGTTCTTACTTGAAATACAGTCATATAATTCAGTGCTCTGTGTTTCTTTATGTGTGTGTGTGTGTGATTTGCAGGTTTATTTGAAGGTCTGTTAGAAGCAGTTTCTTCTGACAACCTCTAAATTCAACTATAATCTGGTGTAAAGAGTGACAAACCATGCACAACATGAAACACACTGAAGACAGCAGGTAATTAACACGTTATCTCCTCAAGAAAAACTGAGCGATCATTCAGACGGACAGCGGGAGAAATGAGAAAATGAAAGGAGCACGAGATGTGGTTAACCACGATGGGATGAAGTTCCACCCCATTTGTGCTCCAGACGCGAATAAGCCCTTCAATGATGTGTGAGGAGAGTGTGCTGTTACTTTACTAAGTGATCAGATGCATCACAAAACAGGTGAGAAAATCCCACAGATGCATATATATATATATATATATATATATATATAAACTAGTAGCAGTCTACAAACAAAGTTTCCTGTAGAACATTTCCATTTGTTCTAATCCTTGGAATCAAGAGAATTGAACCACTACACTTATTAGTATCCAAAAAGACAAAGCAGCAGCATATTTGAATGAGGCTCAATGGAGGATTTGACTTTTTGAGCCTCCATGTACAGCATATCCAGAGAAATGTACATTTATTATATATATAAAGAAAGTCAATTTCTTTTATCATTTCATATATTTTCCCTGATATTTCCAGGTTTTCCATGACCTTTGAACCTGGTGTTGTATTTTCTATATATATATATATTTTTCCCTTCAGTTCTATCATTGTTGAACCATATTTTGCATATGAATAAAACACGGACTTGTTACAAGCATTCACAGTGACCTGTGCTAGCATTCATGCTGCAGAAATCCTCCATTCATTCAAAGATGTGGCGTGTGTGAGTCACATCTGAATAAAATAAGCGTGTTTCGCCAGAAAAGTGTTTCACCCCTGCGGTCACAAAAAAGAATCTCACTTATTACGTTGCACGGATTTCCTTTCTGAAGACTAAATTGATTTCCTCCCATCTGCTTCTGACATTTTCATAAAGAAATATTCTCTTCTGGCCCTACACTCATACCCTGATTAGCAACCGTGCCACATTTAGCGTTCATTTCCATTCTGGTCCTGCTAAGTGTTGTTGACTATCACGTGTTCTCGGCTAATGGTCAGCTAGCTTGTGCTTTTCAATCAGTGGCTCCAAAGTAATTGATTTTGTTGAAGGATGAACATCAGATAGATAATCCACGCTTCAGCGATCATGATGGGCCTTTCCATAGTCAGCCGCTTCTCATTTTCTTTCATATGGAAAGGTAATTAATTCTGCGGTAAATGAACGACGGTCTGGTCTGTGTTTGGTCATTGTGTTGAATGTAAAGCTGTTACAAACCTTTAATTAAGAACATAAAGCGGTGCTCGGGTGTGCTTTAATGGTATGTATAGCCAAACAGACCGGCTGAAGTTCAATTGCTTTTAAATTATAACGATTTTGCGCACCAAGAATATTGTATTTTGTTGAGCCGTCTGTACATGAAACCTTATATGCATTTTTACTTTTTGTGAATAAATGAGTGTTTTTTGACTGTGCAGAAGCAAGTGCTCTGGTGTTAATGGTGGTTGTTTGGGTGGCCTTGGTGTTTGCTAGGATGTTCTATGATTGTTAAGATGTTCTATGTGATTGCTAGGGTTTGCTTACTGGTTGCTAGTGTGTTCTGTGTTTGCCAGGGTAGTCTTGGTGGTTGCTAGAGTGTTCTGTGGTTACTAGGGTAGTCGTAGTGGTCTGTAGGTTGCTAGGGTGGTCTTTGTGGTTGCAAGGGTGATCTTGGTGGTTGCTAGGGTGAGTTTGGTGTTAGCTAGGGTGTTCTGTGGTTGCCAGGGTGGTCTGTGGTTGTTAGAGTGGTCTTTGTGGTTGCTAGAGTGCTCTGTGATTGCTAGGATATTCTCTGTTGTTGCTAAGGTGGTCTGTGGTTGTTGGAGTGGTCTTCATGGTTGCAAGGATATTCTTTGTGGTTGCTAGGGTGGTTTTAGTGTTTGTTAGGGTGTTCTGTGGTTGCTAGGATAGTCCTAGTGGTGTTGTTAAAGTGTTCTCCGTGGTTATTAGGGCGATTTTGGTAGTTGCTGGGACGTTCTGTGGGTTGATGGGTGGTCTTGTTGGTTGGAGTGGCCTTTGTGGTTTCAGGAATGCTCTTTGTGTTTACTAGGGTGGTCTTGATGTTTGCTAGGGTGTTCTGTGGTTGCTAGGGTGGTTTTGGTGTTTACTTGGGTGTTCTGTAGTTACTAGGGTAGTCTTGGTGGTTGCTAGGGAGGTTTTGGTGTTTGCTAGGGTGTTCTGTAGTTACTAGGGTAGTCTTGATGATTGCTAAAGTGTTCTGTGGTTGCTATGGTGGTTTTGGTGTTTGCTTGGGTGTTCTGTAGTTACTAGGGTAGTCTTGGTGGTTACTAGGGTGGTTTTGGTGTTTGCTTGGGTGTTCTGTGGTAATTCGGGTAGTCTTGGTAGTTGCTGGAGTGTTCTGTAGGTTGCTAGGGTAGTCATGGTGGTTGCTAGGGTGTTCTGTGGTCGCTAGAGTGGCCTAGGTGGTTGCTAGAGTGTCCTCTGTGGTTGCTAGGGTAGTTGTGGTGGTTGACTTAGTGGTTCGGAAGTCTTAGTTGTTGCCAGAGTGTTCTGTAGGTTTGCTAGGGTGGTCTTTGTGGTTGCTAGGATAGTCTTGATGTTATTAGAGTGTTCTGTAGTTTATTAGAGTGGTCTTGGTGTTTGCTAGGGTAGTCATGGTGTTTGCTAAGGTGTTCTGTGGTTGTTAGGGAAGTCTTTGTGGTTGCTAGTGTGTTCTGTAGGTTGCTAGGGTGGTCTTTGTGGTTGCTAGGGTGGTTTTGGTGTTTACTGGGGTGTTCTGTGGTTATTAGGGTGGACTTTGTGCTATTAGAGTGTTCTGTACTTTATTAGGGTGGTCTTGGTGTTTGCTAGAGTGTTATGTACTTGCTATGGTAGTCATGGTGGTTGCTGGGATGTTCAGTAGGTTGCTAGGGTGGTCTTGGTAGTTGCTGGGGTGTTTTTGGTGTTTGCTTGGGTGATCTGTAGTTACTAGAGTAGCCGTGGTGGTTGCTAGGGTGGTTTTGGTGTTTGTAAGGGTATTCTCTGTGGTTGCTAGGGCAGTCTTGGCATTTGCTAAGGTGCTCTGTGCTTGCTAGAATTGTCGTGGTGTAGAATGTTCTGTGGTTGCTAGAGTTGTCTTTGTGACTGCTAGAATATTCTCTGTGGTTGCTAGGGTGGTTTTGGTGATTGCCAGAATGTTCTCTGTGGTTGCTAGGGTGTTCTCTGTATTTGTTAGAGTGGTTGTGGTGGTTGCTAAGGTGGTTTGTGGTTGTTAGGGTAATCTTGGTGGTAGCTAGTGTGTTCTTTTTGGTTGCTAGGGTGTTCTCTGTGGTTGCTAGAGTAGTCTCTAGGGTTGCTAGTGTGTTCTGTAGGGTATTAGGGTGGTATTGGTGGTTGCTAGTGTGTTTCTAGAGTGGTCTTGGTGGTTGCTAGGGTGTTTTCTGCTTGGGTGGTCTTGGGGGTTGCTAATGTGTTCTCTGTGGTTACTAGGGTGCTCTCTATGGTTGCTAGGGTGATCACTGTGGTTGCTAGGTGTTTTTTAAGAATCCACTCTCAAGTGTCTTTGATATTCTGATCAGTGTAAATCTGTGCTGCTTTATCATTCAACCGGTCAAAATCTGGTAAGAATGTATTTATTTGTAGTTTAACAACAACAATAACAATAATTGTTGTTATTTTTTTTAACTATGATTATGATTTATTTGGTAGAAACTATGGTTTCCATGGAGTTTCCATGTCAGATGTCAGTTGATTCTGATGTCAGTTGATTTGCTCTCCAGTCACAATCTTTTGACTCTTGAGTTTGGTTTCCGCCTGAGGGCGGGGTTTGTGCTCAGGTCCTTATGAAAAATTCATGAGGCTGTGTATTACCCTTTCAACATTCTCAATCCATAAAGGAAAAAAAAAATACTCATTATCTTCTTTTTTGTTTATCTTTCCCACAACACACGTTTAAATGTACACACACACACATCAGAGTCAACATAATCAATCAGTGTCTGAAGTGCTGCTGCTATAATCGTGTGTCTGAGTGTGTGCAGTGTTTAGTTTTCTCTCATAAGAAAGAAACGGCTGGATGTCAGGTCTTTAAATACAAATTTGCAAGGATTTAAATTGATTTATTCTTTCTTTCACTGCTTTATTTTCTTTTCCTAACCATATTCTTCCGGAATGAATTGATTGATTGATTAAACATTTTAAAATGACTATAATCTGACATGTCAAGCTCAAATTTCTTAAATGACTAGAACTCAAAAGCTTCCTGTTTTTCAGTTGTTATCAAAGTGAAAATTAACAGTGTGATACAATCAGCCAATCACAAGATATTGATGCATCTTATACAGCTGTGGGGACCAGTGAGATTTCTCCTGGGCGTTGCTAGCTAGTATGATTGAACATGCTACAACTTCTGGCCATCAGTGAGGAAAGTTGCTTTTTGCATCCAGGGTAAAATGCTAAAGCTAATCAGCTAATGCCTTTCCTTCCCAATAACCCCTTCACTTGTATTGTATGAAAATCAGCAGCCAACATTCTGCTAAACATCCCATTTTGTGTTCCACAGAAGAAACTGATGGCTTTCTTATTGGTGTGATTAGAAGAAATTAAACGTCTGTCTAGAGAGATTCTGAAGAGCTCTGAAGGTAAGACTCATCACACGATGCTTCATCACCAATGATGCGCAAAAAAATCTTTGTTCAGACCCCAGCAAACATCAGTCACACGCTATTTAAGCCCAATGGGAAGCAGCAGGTTCATTACCGCTAATGAAGATGATTATTCTGGTTGGAAATCACATTTGGCTGCCGCACAGCTCTTTTAACTTGTAGATTTGATCATAAAATCAATACACGAATTGCCCGCATAAAATGAAGTAAGTACAGTTTTGTGAACCAACCACAATCTCAAAGTTCTCCAAGGTCCTTTTTTTTAATGTTCGACGTAAAGATAGAAGTACAGCATGCCAGCAATACAAACACATTCCCAAGCTTTTCTTCTGCTTTCCTGTCCTTTATCCTTGTGGATGGGAACCAAGCACCCAGAGGCAATAACACACACACACACACACACACACACAATCAATAGCCAATCAGATCATCAGTGTTTTCTGTTCTTCAGTAATTACCTGTGCCGTTTCCCCCTGAAGCTCTTTGATAAAGCACTTGTTTGTGTGTGATTTGTGTCATGAGGTAATTTCCTCATGACGACAAACTGACATGCCAACGCCTTTACCTTTCACTCATTTATTTTTGGCTTTCAGAATAGCATGTACTCACATTAGTAAATGGATTTGCTATTTGCTGTTATATTGTGAATCAGTGCAGAATCTCTATTCATGCCACATGATAAGAGCCTCATGAATATGTAATCATATGCAAATTCAGACAACAAACATGTTAATTGTAAATTGACAGCAACAGTTTACAGTTTTTTTTTTTTTTTTTTTTTTTTTTTTTAAGAATTCCCTTCTGCTCACCAAGCTGGCATTTATTTGATCCAAAGTACAGCAAAAACAGTAATTTCAACAAATTTCAAAATATTTTTACTATTTAACATTTCTATTTGAATATATTTTAAAATGTAATTTACTCTTACTCTTTCAAAGCTGAATTTTTAGCATAATTACTAACAAGATCCTTCAGAAATCATTCTAATATTCTGATTTCTGCTAAAAAATTTGAGTGATTTTTTTTTTTTTTTTTTCAGGTTTCTTTGATGAATAGAAAGTTCAGAAGAGCAGCATCTGAAATATAAATGATTTGTAACATTAGAAATGTCTTTATCATCACTTTTGATCAGTTCAGAGTATATTTGCTAAATCAAAGTATTAATTGTTATTTTAATTTTTAATTTATATATTTTTTTTAATGCTGATCTTTAGATCAGTGGTTTTCAATCCTGGTCCTGGGGACCCACTGCTCTGCACATTTTGTGTGTCTCCTTTATTTAACACACCTGATTCAGATCATCAGCTCATTAGGAGAGAGATCCATGAACTGAACTGAGTGTGTCTTATAAGGGAGACATACAAAATGTGCAGAGCAGTGGGTCCCCAGGACCAGGATTGAAAACCACTGCTTTAGACCATTCAATTAATCCAGGGGTAGGGAACGTTGATCCTCGAGAGCCATGTCCCTGCAGATTTTAGCTCCAACCCTAATCAAACACACCTGAACAAGCTAATCAAGGTCTTCAGGATACAGGTTGGCATTTCTTCAGGGTTAAAACTAAAATCTGCAGGGGCATGGCTCTCGAGGATCAACGTTCCCTACCCCTGAATTAATCAAATAATCCTTAAAAGGTACTAAATGTTTTAAATAGTGATATATTTCAAAACTGTTTTTGAAATATATCACAATATATCATATTTTCTGTTGTTTTTTTTTTCAAATAAATGCAGGATTGGTGAGCAGAAGAGACTTCTTCAAAAAAAATAAAAATATTACTGTTCAAAAACTTTTGACTGGTAGTGTACATGTAATTGTTTATAAACTTAAACAACATAGATTTAAGTGCCAACCTATTGTTGAATCATGATTTGTTTGTACAATTTTTTTGCACAATGTTCATGACATGGAAAGCACTAGTGAAATTCACCCCTGTGGGGTGTGAAATTGGGTAAAGGACAAACTCAAGAGTTTGATGCATGACTGTGTCTCATGTCCTCAGGTTCTTCACCAGACTCAAGACTGGAGAGGAAGAAGCACCTCGAAATCAACGGCACCGGCGCTCAAGCAGGCAAGGTGTCCTATTTAGGATTCAGGGTCACTGTACATGGCTCGCGGCTCTGACTGTGCTGAACACTGCACAACTGATCTAGAATCAGTCTAACAATACCAGATGTGAGTTACTGAGACCCCGTTTACACTTAACCGTTAACAAGGTCCAAACACAAGTGATCAGCACTAAATACGACAAAAAGAGGGTCTTGAAATATTCACGCACCATGCTTAAGAATACAATTCTTGTAACTGCTATTTTCTTCTTAAAGGGGATAGTTCACCTCAAAATGAAAATTACCTCATGATTTATCCACCCTCATGCCATCCTAGATGTATAGAACTTTCTTCTTTCAGACAAATACAGTCGGAGTTATATTAAAAAATGTCCTCTTGGCTCTTCCAAGCTTGCAACTGCATTTACAGTTTTTGCATTTACTGCTTTGTCTCTGGTCACTGGTTGTGATCATTTAATTCTGCTTAACAGATTGTTTTGTGCTCCACGGAAGAAAAAAGTCATACAGACTTAGAATTAAATGAAGGTGAGTGAGTTTGGTTTTGATTTTTGTTTGAACATTTGTGACCCTGGACCACAAAACCAGTCATAAGGGTAAATTTGGCATAAAAGAAAAATGAATAATTTTGACCTATACATTGTATTTTTGGCTACTGCTACAAATGTACCTGTGCTACTTAAGACTGGTTTTTGTGGTCCAGGGTCACATTTCCTTTAACACCAGGTTTAAATGAGTCCTAGAACTGAAGGATTTCAGGCTATGTGCTTTGCATGTCAAATAAGCATGTGCATATGAATTTTATATGTTCAGTATATATGCTGTGAGGTGTCATTTGACCATTTTTGAATTGTGATTTATTGTTTTTCATCTTTGTCAAGTTCCATTTTCCTTTCTCTTTCTCTCGTGAAAGTATCAGGCAAGTGTTGGGTAGGGCTGCATTAATAAGAACAAAGTGCTAGTAGTCTCTCAGACTGGTGGAGAGGGACCCTTGGGGGCGGCGGGCCGACTGGCATGGGTTGATTCTCTAATTACGTGAAGGGTTCACAAAAGCCGCCGAGCAGAGAGCAGAAACAGACTCTCTGAACTTTATTAGAAAGAAATGAAAGGAGAGTGCCAGAATGTCAGCAATCCAAATTACATCACACGTTGAGTGTGCATGCACACACACACACAAATACATTTAGGGCAGAAAGTTGATAATGAAACACATCCACTGTAAGAAAAGCTAAAGAAACTATAATAAATACATGATAATGGAAGAAAAAATATAGTGAGATAATTCACAAGCTTATTCTCTATCAGTGTTAGATTTATCACTTAGAAATTGATACAAACTGAGACAAGTATGTTTTAATATCTATCTATTCATTTTTCTGTTATTTTAGTATCCTTATATTTAAATGAGAAATGTCGCCTTGACAGCTAGCTGAAATAAAATAAGTAATTTTAGTCATTTTGTGTGTTTTCCCCTTATTTTTATTAGTTTATTTTTTTTTGTAAATGTCTATATTTATTTACTTATTATTATTTTTACATTTTATTTTATTATTTTATTTATATAAATTAGTTATTTTAGTACTTCAACTTTAAATAAAAATTAGAAATGTTGTCTTGCAACTAGCTTTTTTTTATATTTTATTTATTTCAGTTAATATTTATTTAATTTACTATTTCATGTATTGTTATTTTTTTAATAGCTTTAGTAAATGATAACAGCCCTATTCTATAGTGAATTTAAATTTGTCAATGTAATTATAATCGCAAATCAATTTAACAATGTGGATTAATCTGGATAAATAAATTGGCTTGTTCATTTGGGCTAGCTTTTCTGTATCTCTAGAGTTATTTGTACTAATCCAAGTTATTTGTAATTTTCCCATCTTCTGAGTGGAGTTATGAAAGTCATTAAACGCTTTGAAATTTTCCATTTTACATGCATATTTTCTTTTATTGTTATTTGAAATAACATGCATGGACAAATTATGCGCGATAATGCAATTCGGTTCTGCCATATGCCAATATTGCTTTATTTAAAACAAAAAAATGCATTTGCATTTGAATTAAAAGGGCAAACCAATGATAAGCTGACATTAATGCACATGATATTGACACGCACAAGTGCTGTTTTGTTTTCAGAGCAACTTTTCTTGTTCTGTAAAACATGGAAGTTTGACAGGAAAAAGTATGAATGTTGCCATATGCCGTATTTAACTGCAGTAATACATTTTCCTTTTGGAAAGTTTTATAAATATTGGCATCTTTTATATTATTGCAGTTATTTGTTTATTTTAAAGCATTTATAATGTGTGTGTGTGTTTGAGTCATCCTCTAATTTACATTGAACATTTGTAATGTGCATTTTACATATGGGGTTAAAGAGGCAATAGAAGGGGTCAGTTTAGCCCCTTTCACGCGTCACATTAAAGCCTAATGTCCTAAAGAAATTCACTGGCAATGTGAATGAACCAAAATCAAAGGATCCCAAGACAATTCCCAGAGCGCATTACCTGTGTATTTTCCAGAATCTCCATGTGAAAGAGGCTTTAGAGTCAAATTTGATTAAATGTTGACTTTACAACTAATAATTGTAATCTGAAGCAAATACACCTATAGCTGTCTGCTGATTATGTAATTTTATGTTTCTATGAGGATCTCTCTGTGTATCTGTACACTAAACTACAGTTTGAACGTTTGAGGTTGATCGAGGACTGTGAGTTTTTTGCGTGTCTCTCTTGGTTTAGTAACGTGCCCCACTTTAACGGCGGACTGAATTCTCCACTCTAGAAGTTCAGGAAGACACCCGATATCTCTTTCTCTCTCTCTCTCTCTCTCTCTCTCTCTCTCTCTTCCTCTTTCACAGTAACTGTCTGTCTGTCTCTCTCTTTCTGTTCTTTCTCATTCTTTTCTGCCTGAGTCTCCTACTCTCTTTCTTTCTTTCTCTGCTTCATTTATCTGCCATGTGTGGAGTGTGATAAGAAGCCCTGTGTGTGTGTATGTTTAGAGTATGGCAGTTTAAGAGTTGATATGTAGGTTTGCTCCTCAGAGGCGCAGACATGCACCGCACTAGCCCAGATTCACCCGTGTGTGTGTGTGTACATGTGTATGAGTGTAAATTCATGCGTAATGTGCTCGCATGACTTTCAGCCATACTTGTGACATTTTTTATTTTAATTATCGTAAGTGGCTAATACATCTGTGAAAATGTGCACATACACACTCTGTCACACACACACACACACACACACACACACACACACACACACACACACTCTTTTGCTCCACACAAGGTCACACTGTTCTCCGCAGCTCTAGAGAAATCTATCTTTAATCTTTATTAGGGACATAGTGAAGGTCATAAATACAGACACAATATAGATCATTCTACTGTACCTGCAGAATTCATAGCAGATCAGATCAGATCAGATCTCACACAGATTGTCATTAATGATACTGTCAGTATATCTGTCTGCTGCCTTTAATTCATGACTTTCAGCATGTTGCATCAAGGAGTATCACTTAAAAGCACAATGAAAGAATTGATTATTAAATAAAAAATAAATATATATATATATATATATATATATATATATATATATATATATATATACTGTATTTTTTTTTAATATACTGTGTATATATATATATATATATATATATATATTGTTTCAAAATGTTTAAACATGAATTTGATTATATTTACATTTTTAAATTGTAATAACTTTATATAAATGTATACATTTGTATACATTTATTATTGATTGATTGAATATCAACAAATTTTTTAACTGAAAAACAAAAGATTTATTACGAAACAGTAACACTGACATACTGAAGAAAAAACACACAGTGGATGCGTTTCAAATCCTAATGAGCTGCCTAGACAGACTGGTTGTCAGGGCATTGCTATATGGTTGCTAGTGTTTTGAGTGGTTGGTGGTTGTTCTAGGGTTTCTGGGGTGTTCTAAATGGTTGATAGGAGTTGCATTCTAGGTGTTTATTAGGTGTTCTAAGTCATTGTTAGGATTTGTTGATTATTATGCCATTACTTGTTCTAAGTGGACTTGAAGTGCAGTTATAAAGTCATGGGTGTTCTAAGTGATTTCCAGGGATCGCTAGGCAGTTACCATGGAATTTTAGGTGTTTCTCATTGCTTTTTAGTGTTTGGTAGGGGTATGAAGTGCTAGGTGTTTCTAGGGTGTTGTTAGTGGTGCTTAGGGCTGCTTAAATGGATTTATCGGGATCACAAGGCAGTTACAATGGAGTTCTTAGGAGTTCTAGGTGTTCTAAATGGTTGCTAGGCATTTACTATGGAGTTCAGTGTGTTCATAAGTGGTTTTAAAGGGTTGCTAGGCAGTTACTACCTAAGTTCTAAGTGTTTCTAAGATGTTCAAAGTCGTTCTTAGGATTTGATTATTATTATGTCATGGGTAAGTAGTTTCCAGGAGTTGCTAGGTATCTGATATTGAGTTTTATGTGTTTCTAAAATGTTATAAGTGGTGCTTAGTGGTCAACAGACAGTCCTAGGTGTTTTAAGGTATTCTAATGGCTGTTCTAAGTGTTTCTTAGGTATTCTATGTGATTTCCAGGGATCGCTACTCAGTTACTATGGAGTTTTAAGATGTTTCTAAGATGTTCTAAGTGGTTACTAGGACTTGAAGTGCAGTTATTATTAAATGATGGGTGTTTTAAGTATTTCCCTGGGGTTGCTAGGTAGTTACTTTGAAGTTATGATTGTTTGTAGGGTGTTCAAAGTAGTTTCCAGGGGTTGCTAGGTAGTTACTATGAAGGTCTAGGTGTTCCCATTATGTTCTAAATCATTGTTAGGAGTTGCTAGGTAGTTACTATGGATTTATATGTGTTTCTAAAGTGATTTTAGGGGTTGCTAAGGGTCGCTAGGCAGTTACTATGATGTTCTAGGTGTTTTTTAAGTGCTCTAAGTGGTTGTTAGGCTTTGATATGCATTTACTATGGTGTTCTGTGGTGTTACCGTGGAAGGGTGTTCAAAGTAGTTTCCAGGGGTTGCTAGGTAGTTACTATGAAGTTCTATAGGCGTTGTTAATGTGTTTTGTATGGTTGCTAAGGGTCACTAGGCAGTTACTATAAAGTTCTAGGTGTTTCCAAGGTGTTGTAAGTGGGACTTAGTGGCCGCTAGGCAGTTACTATGGAGTTCTAGGTGTTTCTAGGGTGTTCTAAGTGATTTCTAGGGATCACTAGGAAGTTACTAAGGAGCTCTATTAAGTTCTACTTCTAGTGGTTCTAGTGTTCTAGTGGTTGGTACAGTCACTATAGGCAGTTGCCACAGAATTTTAGGTGTTTCTCATTAATTTTTAGGGGTTGCTAGGTAGTTACTATGACCTTCTAGGTGTTACTAAAGTCAATGTTTGGGGTCCCTATGTAGTTACTATTGAGTTCAGTGTTTTTCTAATGTGTTTTGAATGGTTGCTAGACAGTTACTATAGAGTTCTAGGTGTTTCTAAAGTGTTGTAAGTGGTGCTTACAGAGGCAGTTACTAAGGAGTTCATGTGATTTTAAGGTGTTCTAGGTGGTTGCTAGAGCTTGCTAAGTATTTACTATGGGATGTTTCTAAGTTGTTCTAAGTGATTCCCATGGATGCATAGTGACACATACTGTACCAACAACTTAAAACATGTTAAAAATACCTAAATGTGTTTTTAACATGTTTTAAGTTGTTGGTGCAGTATGTGTCACTACGCAGTTACCATTGAATTTTAGGTGTTTCTCATTTTTTTTAGTGGTTGGTAGGGGTCACTAGGCAGTTACTATGGAGTTCTAGGTGCTTGCTTATTGGCTGAAGTCAGGAGAGTTCAGCATTAATGGAAACTAATGTTTCAGAGATGTAGTGTTCTTTGTGAAAGTGACGGATTTTGGAGAATGTTAGTGAGCAGATGTCCACTCACAGAAGAAACAGATGCCCTAGAACTCAAATCACCTTGAGAAAGACCACACTTCCCCTCCTTCACCCTCAGAGCTTTAATGGTATGTGGGGGAGTGTGTGTGTGCCTGCGTGGTTTAGCAGGGCAGCGCTAACAGCTAGAGCTAATTGCCTGACCTAATTATAGCTGTGACAAAAGGTGTCTTAAACAGGAAAAAAGAAAACTGTCTGTCTAGAGACGATATGAGCCCTGACAGAGAAAACCACATGTATGACATCATTAATGTGCACATAAATAAAAGACTATCAAAATAGAAGATAAATTAGTATAAAACGGGTGGAAAAAAATGTGTTTATTAGGTTGCTAGGGTGGTCTGAAGTTATTGTTAGTGTGTTGCTATGTGGTGGCTGGGGTGTTCTGATTGATTGTTGGTGTGTTGCTATGCTGCTGCTGGGCTATTTTGAGTGATTGTTACGGTGTTGCTACTGTATGTGGTTGCTGGGCATTTCTGAGTGGTTGTTAAAGTGTTGCTATGCAGTTTCTTGGGTGTTCTGATAGATTGTAAGTGATACTATGTGGGTGTTAGGGTGTTTTGAGTGATTATTAGTGTGTTGCTAGGGATTTCTGAGTGGTTGTTAGTGTGTTGCTATGGAGTGGTTGTTAGTGTGTTGCTATGCAGTTGTTAGTGATTTCTGAGTGGTTATTAGTGTGTTGCTATGCAGTTGCTGGGGATTTCTGAGTTGTTAGTGTGTTGCTATGCAGTGGTTGTTAGTGTGTTGCTATGCAGTTGCTGGGGATTTCTGTGTAGTTAGTGTATTGCTATGCAGTTGCTGGGATTTCTGAGTGGTTGTTAGTTTGTTGCTACGTAGTGGTTGTTAGTGTATTGCTATGCAGTTGCTGGGGATTTCTGAGTGGTTGTTAGTTTGTTGCTACGTAGTGGTTGTTAGTGTGTTGCTATGCAGTTGCTGGGGATTTCTTAGTGGTTGTTAGTGTGTTGCTATGCAGTAGTTGTTAGTGTGTTGCTATGCAGTTGCTGGGGATGTCTGAGTGGTTGTTAGTATGTTGCTATGCAGTTGCTGGGGATTTCTGTGTAGTTGTTAGTGTATTGCTATGCAGTTGCTGGGGATTTCTGAGTTGTTAGTGTGTTGCTATGCAGTGGTTGTTAGTGTGTTGCTATGCAGTTGCTAGGGATTTCTAAATGGTTGTTAGTGTGTTGCTATGCAGTGGTTGTTAGCATATTACTATGCAGTTGCTGGGGATTTCTGTGTAGTTAGTGTATTGCTATGCAGTTGCTGGGATTTCTGAGTGGTTGTTAGTTTGTTGCTACGTAGTGGTTGTTAGTGTATTGCTATGCAGTTGCTGGGGATTTCTGAGTGGTTGTTAGTTTGTTACTACGTAGTGGTTGTTAGTGGTGGCTGGGGTGTTCTGATTGATTGTTGGTGTGTTGCTATGCTGCTGCTGGGCTATTTTGAGTGATTGTTACGGTGTTGCTACTGTATGTGGTTGCTGGGCATTTCTGAGTGGTTGTTAAAGTGTTGCTATGCAGTTTCTTGGGTGTTCTGATAGATTGTAAGTGATACTATGTGGGTGTTAGGGTGTTTTGAGTGATTATTAGTGTGTTGCTAGGGATTTCTCAGTGGTTGTTAGTGTGTTGCTATGGAGTGGTTGTTAGTGTGTTGCTATGCAGTTGTTAGTGATTTCTGAGTGGTTATTAGTGTGTTGCTATGCAGTTGCTGGGGATTTCTGAGTGGTTGTTAGTTTGTTGCTACGTAGTGGTTGTTAGTGTGTTGCTATGCAGTTGCTGGGGATTTCTTAGTGGTTGTTAGTGTGTTGCTATGCAGTAGTTGTTAGTGTGTTGCTATGCAGTTGCTGGGGATTTCTGTGTAGTTGTTAGTGTATTGCTATGCAGTTGCTGGGGATTTCTGAGTTGTTAGTGTGTTGCTATGCAGTGGTTGTTAGTGTGTTGCTATGCAGTTGCTGGGGATTTCTGTGTAGTTAGTGTATTGCTATGCAGTTGCTGGGATTTCTGAGTGGTTGTTAGTTTGTTGCTACGTAGTGGTTGTTAGTGTATTGCTATGCAGTTGCTGGGGATTTCTGAGTGGTTGTTAGTTTGTTGCTACGTAGTGGTTGTTAGTGTGTTGCTATGCAGTTGCTGGGGATTTCTTAGTGGTTGTTAGTGTGTTGCTATGCAGTAGTTGTTAGTGTGTTGCTATGCAGTTGCTGGGGATGTCTGAGTGGTTGTTAGTATGTTGCTATGCAGTTGCTGGGGATTTCTGTGTAGTTGTTAGTGTATTGCTATGCAGTTGCTGGGGATTTCTGAGTTGTTAGTGTGTTGCTATGCAGTGGTTGTTAGTGTGTTGCTATGCAGTTGCTGGGGATTTCTGTGTAGTTAGTGTATTGCTATGCAGTTGCTGGGATTTCTGAGTGGTTGTTAGTTTGTTGCTACGTAGTGGTTGTTAGTGTATTGCTATGCAGTTGCTGGGGATTTCTGAGTGGTTGTTAGTTTGTTGCTACGTAGTGGTTGTTAGTGTGTTGCTATGCAGTTGCTGGGGATTTCTTAGTGGTTGTTAGTGTGTTGCTATGCAGTAGTTGTTAGTGTGTTGCTATGCAGTTGCTGGGGATGTCTGAGTGGTTGTTAGTATGTTGCTATGCAGTTGCTGGGGATTTCTGTGTAGTTGTTAGTGTATTGCTATGCAGTTGCTGGGGATTTCTGAGTTGTTAGTGTGTTGCTATGCAGTGGTTGTTAGTGTGTTGCTATGCAGTTGCTGGGGATTTCTAAATGGTTGTTAGTGTGTTGCTATGCAGTGGTTGTTAGCATATTACTATGCAGTTGCTGGGGATTTCTGTGTAGTTAGTGTATTGCTATGCAGTTGCTGGGATTTCTGAGTGGTTGTTAGTTTGTTGCTACGTAGTGGTTGTTAGTGTATTGCTATGCAGTTGCTGGGGATTTCTGAGTGGTTGTTAGTTTGTTACTACGTAGTGGTTGTTAGTGTGTTGCTATGCAGTTGCTGGGGATTTCTTAGTGGTTGTTAGTGTGTTGCTATGTAGTTGCTGGGGATTTCTGAGTGGTTGTTAGTGTGTTGCTATGCAGTGGTTGTTAGTGTGTTGCTATGTAGTTGCTGGGGATTTATGAGTGGTTGTTAGTGTGTTGCTATGCAGTGGTTGTTAGTGTGTTGCTATGCAGTTGCTGGGGATTTCTTAGTGGTTGTTAGTGTGTTGCTATGTAGTTGCTGGGGATTTCTGAGTGGTTGTTAGTGTGTTGCTATGCAGTGGTTGTTAGTGTGTTGCTATGTAGTTGCTGGGGATTTCTGAGTGGTTGTTAGTGTGTTGCTATGCAGTGGTTGTTAGTGTGTTGCTATGCAGTTGCTGGGGATTTCTGAGTGGTTGTTAGTGTGTTGCTATGCAGTTGCTGGAGATTTCTGAGTGGTTGTTAGTATGTTGCTATGCAGTTGCTGGGGTGGTTTTAATAATCTCAGTGGTGCTCATGTGTTTGATTCTGTGTGAAATAATGGAGATGTAGTTGAGGTCATAATGAGTTCTTTGACTGTAATGCATGGGTTGTTAATCACTCGTCACGATTTAAACGACCGTCTCTGATACGGTGCTAAATTTAACCGTCAACACAGGGCCGTATGCTCTGGCTCTGGACTGTAGGTTCAGAAGTGTCCTGTTGACTGTGAGCACACTATGCAGACTGCTCCAGTTCTGGAAAAAGATGGTTTTTGCAGCATTTTCAGTCATGACAATCTGTTGTTTGTTTGAAGTGCATGAGAGTTGAGTTTAAAATCTTCTGATGTGTCACTGCGCAGCTGTTGTATCCGTGTATCGCCATCAGCAGGAGCAGCGTAAGCACACTCCGAGAAATGAAGGGCAAATCTCTACATTTTCTAGTGCATTAATGAACCTAGAAATTGGGACATTTCAAACCTCATCATATTATCTGCCCATCTACTGTAAGAGTACCATGCTAACTAGCTACCGTTACAATGTAATCAGTAACATTTTTTTTTTTTTCAGTACAAGCCATAAGTACTAATAACACTTCTGTGTTAGTGTTGTAAATTATTACTGTGGCAACGCTATTCAGTTGCAATGGCATAATGAGGGTGTTCTAGGTGTTACTAGGCAGTTGCTAGGTAGTTTGCTTACTGTCCCAAGGCAAAAGTACCAATAAAAGCTAGGAGTATTGAAAACATCAATAAATTGAATCTGTGAATAAATTCAATCAATGAACTGCATAACTGAATGGTCTAAAAATGCATTTCAGTTATCCAAAGCTTTTAAAAAATGCCAAAACGTAAAAGAAAAGCCCAAACAAAAGCAGCATTGCTATTGATGTGTTTGTGGTCTGATAATTGTTTTGTCTTTTGGAAGACTGAACATGTTGAAGTCTGTATGAACAGAACCAAGAGAAAATGAGTGAAAGACAAGCAAACGCATGTCACAAATGCACACGTTTTCAACACGCGTCATGATCTGAATGCTGTTATTACGCTCTATACATGTGCCAGCAGACGTTTTAGCATGTCACGGTTGCTAATCGCTAACGTTTCTGCTTGTCTTCTGGAGGGTTAATGTCAGTTGCTATTTGAATGGCCTGTCATTGTCGTGAGATCTGTGAGTGAACATGCCGTGGAAAACTTCTTTGTGTCATTTGCGATGCGTACAGGGAAGAGAGTCAGATTGATGTTTGTATTTCATCGTTCGCTGGCTTTGAGAACTCCAAACGCATGGCTCGTTCGCTCTGTATCGCATCTCGCTGCAAAGGCGGCTTTCAGCGTCATGGACTAATTACTGACAGCTCATGTGCAAACAAACCAACGCTTCCACTGTACAAATGTCAGAGAGATAGTTAGAAAGAGATGCAGGAGGGAAAATTAACAGTTTAACTGGGGGGGAGCACAATATCACTCATAATCTCCCCCGCTAGTCTTCAGTCATGATATGGATATAAGACCAAGATTTATGTTACATGTATTTTAATTGCATATTAAATTTCTGTCTTTTTATTTGTATGTTTTTAATTTATTTTCATTTTCATATATTTATGTGTGTGTGTGTGTTTAATAAATTTAAAAAAGTATTTTATAAAATATTATTTTAATTAATTTGTATTTGTTTTTATTTATATTGTTGTATTTATACGTATTTTTATTTAGTTTTTACTTTTATCTTATTTATTTAGATTTGTATTCATGTTTTATTTCTTTCAGTTTATTTATTTATTTTTTTTTTTGTTATTTTTGTTATTTAATGAAACATTTTATTGATTGTTTTATCTATTATCTAGTTTTTATTTATTTGTTACATTTTTATTTATATTTTAATTTATACATTTTATTTACTTGGGAGTACATTTATTTATTTATTTTTCATCAAATCAAAGTTTTTAAAAAGATTAAGCTTTATGAATCATTTGCAACTAAAAGTACACCACTTTTCAATGTAAATAGTTTAGATATTTATTCATTTTTTATTTAATTCAGTTATTATATATCGTTATATATTTTATTGATTATTTTTGCTAAATATTTTATTAATTGTCTAATTTAAGTTAAGATTAAATATTTTATAATAATATTTGTAGTGTTTATTTTTGTAATTTAATTCAAAATATTTTATTTATTGTTTTATTATCTAGTTATTTATTTTTACATTTTATTTCTATTTTAATGTGTGTTGTTTTATTTAGGTATATATGTATTTTTATATTTATTTTGATTTTATTTTATAATTTTTTATTTATTAAAAAAAAGATGCATTCAAAGTTTTTAAAAATATTAAACTTTAAAAAGCATTTGCAACTAAAATTACACTACTTTTTCTTTCTTTCTTTCTTTCTTTCTTTCTTTATTTTATTCAGTTAGTTTTATTGTTAAATATTTTATTAATTGTCTAATTTAACTTAATATTAAATATTTTATATATAAAATAATAATATTTTGTTTATTTTTGTAATTTAATTTAAAATATTGTTTTATTTATTATCTAGTTTGTATTTATTTTTTTGCATGTTGTTTTTTATATATTTTAATTTATATTTATTTTGTTCACTTATTTATTTGTATATTTATTGTTTATTGAATGTTTTTGCTGTTTATTTTAGAGTGAGTAAATGACTTTTTTTTGTATAAACTAGTAACAAGAGTTCGTTCCCTGTGGAGTTTCGGTCAAGTGCGAACCGTTTTAAAGTTTCCCAGCAGAAAGTGGCTCGCTGTGATCCTGTAAACAAGTCATAAATCATCTCTGCCTTTAGCTGTGATATTTCTCAAATAATTCCAAGCTATTTACTTACATGTCAGTGAAGTGGCTTTATTTCTTGTCTACATTTTTGACTTCTCTTATGTTTAGCTATGGCTGCAGGGCAAGATGCTGTTTGCTGTGTAGTGATCCTCAGACCCTACAGCTCACACAGTCACCAGATGCATTTATTCATGATGCCTATTTCAAGTTGCTTTGCTTCTGGTTTGGTAAAGTACTTTTGAGGTTTCCCAGTAAGAAGCATTCAGCCCATCTACCACTTTTTTTTTTTTTTTTTTTTTTTTTTTTTTATATTATGTTGCAATTTTATATGTATAAATGTATATTTTTTATTCTTATTTTTTTATTTGCATTCTTATTTTTTTTTATCTCTGTTACATTTTATTTATTCATATTATTTTTATTAATTTATTCAGTTTTGTATGTGTCATTGTATTTACTTATATTTACATATTTTTATTTTTTTATTTATGAATATTATTTAGTATTAATATTATTTTTTTTATTAATACAATTATATGTAGTAATTTTTATTTATCAATATTTATACATTTATAATTTTAATTTATCTATATTAAGTTTTATTTATTAATATTATTGTATTTATTTATTCAGTTATTTATTCACATTCAATGTGTATGTATTGTATGCATTCATTTATTACTTTTTATTTATTAATGTTTATTGATATTTATTTATTTATATTTTATTTTCATTATATATATATATATATATATATATATATATATATATATAATTTTGTGTGTTATTCTTTTGTTTTGTTGATTTGTATTACTGTTATTTATATTTAAATATGTTTAATAATAATAATTATTATTATAAATAATTAATTATTTTTTTATTTCTGGTTTTATTTGTAGTATTTTTGTTCATTCATACATTTACATGTATTTATTTTTTATTTAATCTTATACTTATATATTTACTTTTTTATATGTATTTTATTGTTATTCATTTATTACTTTTATTAGCTTGTATTACCATTTCTTTTTTAGATTTTTATTTAATTATATATTTATATTTTATTTTCATTTACATTCATTTAATGTACTCTGTTTTTTTTATTTCCTTTTTTCAGTTAAATCTTATATTTATGTATTTAAATTTTTATATGTATTTTATTGCTATTATCTTATTTCTTTTATTGATTTGTATTACTTTTTCTTTTTCGCTATATATTTATTTTATTTATTTATATTTATTTATATATTTATTTTATTTATTTATATTTATATTTATTTATATATTTAACTTTTTATTTGTATTTTAATTATTTTTCTATTTTTCCATTCTTAATTTGTATTTATTTATTTATTATATAAATAATATTATTTATTTTGCTTAAGATTAAAATATACAAATACTGCAACATAACCTAACTGCCATCAGGCTGCAACACTGAGAAAACATTTCCTGAGTAGATTCCCAGTCACCACTCCTGAAATCCCTCCTTCACGTAAATCCCTTCCCATAAACCTTCGCACTCATTCATGCGGCCCAGCTTTACTCATTATTGTGCTAATGAACTAAACTCAGTCCGAGCCACGTCTCGGCTAGCATATGAATAGCCTCTATAAAAACCCATCTTCACGGAGCCGTCTGTCATAATGGATTTGTGGCATGTTAGTTTGGTTTGTATGTGCATATGGCCGCGTCACTGTGGATAAATGCAGCTCAAACGCAGCTCATTGAAATGCACAAGAGTGGAGGCCGTCGGTTAATATTTAACAAGATATATATGCAGCCGCACACAGCAGAGAAAATGAGAAAATGAGCTCGCTGATAGAATTACGTCCTCGCCTTTAATTTCTTCGGCGGCCCTAGAGAGCAGAGACACGGCGAGATGAGTCAACCTTAATTTGATGCCAATCAGATACGAAAAAGAGAATATTTTACATGCAGCTCATTAAATTATATGTTAGCATCCGATCGTTCGAGATACTCGTCACTTTGTATTTCACAATGTTTTGCATTCGGGGTGTAATTGATGAACTTTCAGACTGCTGGGTTTGTCTTTGTTATCTTACAGAATTAGAAATGTAAAAGCGCTCTAGTTTTAGCAAGAGATGTTTTGGTAAACGCCGCCTGTGGTTTTAACTAGCGCTAACGACCCCGCGATCTGAGGCGAACAGCGAGAAGAGTTCAACTTCATGTTTTCAGATCAATCTCGTCGCGTTTCGTCTGACAGCATCCTGTAATTTTATTGATGAGATTCTCACCGTGAGTCGAGCTTCTGAAAACACTGAACCCACCCGAGTTAAAGCAGCGCCGGCAGACGTTCACTCCCGCCGTGATGTAACTCCGTAGGAACTAATTTAGCATTCATTTATTTTACAGGGCAAGTAGATGCTTGATGTTACGACCCACCGTTCTTCAGACCCCTTCACCTTGTTTTAGATTGATTTCATTTTGCTCTTTTCAGCTTGCTGTTGTTTTTTCTTTTTTTTTTTTTTTTTTTTTTTGTAACCTCGTTTTTTTTTTTCTTTGTTGTTTACTTTTTTTTTTTTTTAATGGAAGCTTGTTTCTGCCACTGATTTTTCTCACAGTACAGATACAATTGCATTGTGAGAAAATGCATGTGAACATTTTTTTTGAAAAATTACAAAAATACCTTTATTACTCTGCTGAAACTAAAAAAACAGAATTGCAAAATGTAAACTTTTTGATATAAATGTGAACTACATTTATATCTCATAATTCAGACTTTTCCCTTAGCAATTTTGAAATGTAAAATCAGAATTGTGAGAGACAAATTTAAAATAATCAGATGCAGGAATTTAACAATAGAATTTCTTTTTTATTATTCATTTTATTTTTATTCTGTGGTAAATAAATAAAGAATAGCAAAGAATAAAGACTTGCAACTGACTTTTTCTGACAATTTAATTTTCTCACAATACACTTTTTTTTCTCACAGTTCTGAGTTTAGATCTTGCAAATCTTGCAATCTGTTTATTTATTTATTCATTTATTTTAAGTTATTTTAAATTGTGTGTGTGTATATATATATATATATATATATATATATATATAAAATACAAATTAAAAACTTGCAATCTAAATAAAAAAGGAATAGCATGGAAATAAGTCTTGCAACATTGACTTTATTTCACAATTTACTTTTTTCCCTCACAGTTCAGATTTGTATTATTTATTCATTTATTTATTTTATTGTTTTGGTTAAAAATGTATATCTCACAATTCCAACTTTTTTCTTGCAATTCTGACTTTTTTTTAGATATTGCAATTCAGATTTTATTTCTCAGAATTGTGAGAAAAAAATCTGTTATTTTATTATTTATTTATTTATTACAATATATAATAATAACCTAAATTAATTAGTTCATATCTCAAAATTCTGACTTTTTTCTCACAAATGTTTTTTTTCTCTCACAATTATGAGTTCAGATCTTGCAATCGAGATTTTTTTTCTCAGAATTGTGAGGAGAAAAAAACTGTTTATTTGGTTATTTTAATTTGTTTTATTATATGGTTAAAATAAATTAATAATAAATAAATAAATGAATATAAATAAAAACATAAACTTAAAAAACGAAAGAAAGAAAAAGAAAAGAATACTAATTACTTTTTACTCTCAAGAGTTTATATCTCAATTTTTTTTTTTTTTTCTCACAATTGTTATTTGTTAATTGTATTTTTTTTTATCCCCTGGTGGATACTCTGTTTTAAAAACTGTTATTCTAAAAACATGTCTATTTTGTCATCTTACTAACATAATGGGGATGTCACTTTTGCATGTTCTCAAAACGTGCTGAAACAAGTAATAACATTAAAAAAAGTTAGACCAATGTCCAGATTGAATGTTTCGAAAAACATTCCATGAACAATATGTAAATAACATTTCTGTGCTAATGTTTTGAGAACATTATTCAAGACCAAATAACATTCTATTGATTTTACTTGGAAAATGTTGGTTTGTAATGTTTAGAGAATTTTCTCCTGTTAGCTGGCAGCACACTGCATATTGCCCTTTATTGTGTTTACATGCAAACAAACTTTTTCATGTCCTTCAAATTCAATTCCATGAACCCTGCGTCTAATTCTTTCTCCGAACTCAACTTTATTTCCAGATATAAAGCTGTGCACACTGACTCATTTAAATTGCATAAAGCCAGCCAGATATCAGAGTGGAGCTGCGATTAGCAGAAATCTCTTGTCAATCTCATGTGTTATATGCATCAGACGCTTCGTGGGATTTAATACCTGTGGTTCTCAAGTCACTCCAGGCAACTTTTGCCAAATTCCTTCCCTTCAGCTGCTGTTTCAAACTTATATTCATCCGACTCGATCCATTCTAATAAATCCGCGGATGAGATCTCAAAACAGAGGTCAGGCGAGGTCATCAAAGCACATAATTAAATTTCCAAAAGGTCACCTCCTCCTCTGGGTTTGAACTATATGAATCCTCCTGATATGAGGTTCAGAAGCTGCGGTGTGAGTTTAAAGGCCAGAGATTTCTCGGGCAGAGATTTCCCGTCGGAGGGGAAAGGTCGTACTCTTTCCGGCTACGTGGACGTTTCTGACATTAATTCCATGCAGTCATTATTGGCTGAATTAATTAATGCTGAATACAGTTAGTGAACTGCCTGATGTACTTCTGGATTTATTGCACGCAGGAAGTGTTTGACTTTGCTTAACTTTGCTCTGACGACTCATGCATGCGACGTCTGAATGAAATGCACTTCTTCCTTTTCTTTTTGAATGAGGCAAAAATTTACCTTTATTGGGATAGGATTAGTTTTACATGGCGAGGTGCGGAAATGCAATAATTAACAGAGCTTTACTCTGATTTTAATCCGCTCCAAATTGTCCATGGTAATGCATTCTTCACAGATTGTTCCTGTGAAAACAAAGATTTTCTAAAAAATGCTGGTAACACTTAAGTTTGGGGAATGTCACTTTTGCCTCAACCTTCTAATTTGCTGCTTATGAACAGTTAGTAAGCTAGTTGTTATGTTTAGGTATGGGATCAGTTAAGGGATCTAAAATATGGTCTTTTAGTCATGTGACCCAGCAGCTTCACCATGGCATCCAGCTCCCTCTTCTCCACTGGAGCCCATCAGTCCACAAGCTCCGCCGGCCTCTTGTCCCTCTGGATCCGCCTTAGTCAGTTGTCTCCCTACCTTCACCTCGTGACTGCACTCCTCCGGCTGTGCCTCGTCCCTTTGTCCCTCTGGGTCCTTTGGGCTCCTCCTTCCCTCCAGCTCCACCTCAGTCTCTGTACGCCTCGGTCGCCGAAGCCACCAGCTCTGCCTTAGACCTCTGTATCCTCGGCTTCGCCCTGGCTCGTTGGCTCTCCGTCTCCACCTTGGGCTCCACTGCTGTCAATCGCCCCTCTGGAGTCGTCAGACCTTCCTCCTCCATAGCTCCTCCCTCTGTTGGTTCCACGATGGGTCACCATCATGGCTGCGGCCTGTGTCCCTCCTGGCTCCTTCTGTTTCAAGTCCCTCCTGTTTTCTCCCCTGGACTTCCTCCTGTATGTTTTTCTTGCCAGACCTTCGCCATCCCCATTACCATCTCACATCCACTCCTTTGTCTTCCTCCTAAGTCCCCCTCTGTCCATCCCTTTGTCTCTTCGGCATGAGGTCGCACTTTGACCTAATGACCTAGCCAAGTCTGGAATTGATGTCTCAACGAAGACAGTCACTAGAGCCCTGCACAGGAATGAACTGCGAGGTTGCCGACCAAGAAGCTCCAGACTTTGCCATACTCCACTTCTGAAGAAGAGACACCTCCAAGCTAGAATGAAGTTTGCTAAGGACAACCTGGGGGAATGTGATGCATACTGGAAATGTGTCCTTTGGTCAGATGAGGCTAAACTAGAGCTTTTTGGCCATAGAGATGTTGCCTGTGTTTGGAGAAAGAAGGGAGAGGCATTCAACCCCAAGAACAGCGTTCCCACAGTGAAACATGGTGGTGGGAGTATAATGCTGTGGGGATGTTTCAGTGCGTTTGGAACTGGGAATCTCGTCAGGGTTGAAGGAAACATGAAAAAGGAAGACTATAAGAAGATTTTGAAAGACAACCTCAGACAGTCTTGGAACCAAGAAAACTTGGTTTGGGTCGACATTTTGTCCTCCAGCATGATAACGAGCCAAAGCATACCTCACTTCTGGTGAAGAAATACCTCCAAATGAGCAAAGTGAGTGTACTTGACTGGCCTGCACAAAGCCCAGACTTGAATCCAATAGAAAATCAGTGGGGCACGCTAAAGTCCAGAGTTTGTGCCAGAAGACCAACAAAACTGGAGGAGCTTGAGAGATTTGCTAAGGAAGAATGGGCTGTCATTCCTCAGGAGACATGCTTGAAACTTGTTGAGAACTACAGCAAACGACTAAAGGCTGTAATCAAGCAAAAGGGATACACTATTGAGTATTAACATCAGAGGGCTAATAATTTTGACCAGTAGACTTCTTAAAATTCTTGGTTATACATTTATTTCTATTTGTATTACAAGCCCTAAAAGCTTCCTGAATAAAGTATTATGTTTAAAAATGCTGTGTTAATAAAATCGTCTTTCTGTTAAACAACACTTGGGAGTTATTTGAAAAATAATGAAATATTTAATAAGGGGCTAATACTTTTTAAAACTGTATATATCCGATTAATAATTCACTGGAATGCATGAAGAATCTTTCATTTTTCTCCTCAAATCCTCACATCTCTTTCCAGGTTGTTTGTTTTCACAGGTAAATAAAATGTATTACCTGTCAAAAGAAAATCACTTTGAAATAGCATCACGCAATGAGGAAGTTGACACCGTATGTTACACAATATAGATATATATATTACTACAGTGATATTTAACCATCTGTTATAGAGTGTTTTCATGACATGTCATCAATCAGCCATATTGGCGACACTGAAACTTGCATATTTTGCTGATTATGGCTGTTGAAAATGGTCAATTATTGTTTGTTTTGGGATGTACTAATCAGTCAGATCAGGAAAAACAATTTGGTGTACTATAGACTGACAAAAGTTATAATAAATCAAGGAGAAGAGTGTCTGAGGAACAAAAGGCATTTGCAGTTGGACAAACTGAATCAGGATTTCCAGGCCAAGAATCTTAACAACATTTGTGTTTGTTCTTATCATTTCCGGTCAGGTAATTGAAATATTAGGCTAATATCTTAATTAATACTGCTCACATCTTTACCACCTATTAACTTTAGTTTGTCAAAATATTACCCCATTTCCTGCTTACCCCCAAGTCCTTTTCTATAAGATTTAGCAACTTCCACATGTTTTTTTCATGGTTTAGCTTCATGTATAGTTACTGCATACATGAAAATGGTTTTGGATTTGTCTGTTAGGACAAGGTTTGACTCTGATGTTTTGGTGTGAAAACACATGGAAAATTTCAATAGAAATCAGTTGATAGCAGCAGCAGCAGATGGTGTGGATGTTTCCGTCTGTGTCGCTGCTGTCTGTTGTGTGTTTAGACAGACTGAATGACTGTTAGGAGTGTTGTGACTGTAATTAATACTCAAATAAGCAGCTTTAGCCATTAAGAGTTGCTGTCTGTGTAACACAGACATTCAACTAGATTTGTACATTTTTCTGAAGAAAACTGAGGATGTTGTTATGATATTGCTAAGGTGTTCTGATAGGTTGAATGAACACAAACAGGCCCCAAACTGTGTTTTATTGTACACTGGGCAACATCATAATCATCCAGTAACACAGATGTGCCTGAAGCACAAATGTTGCCAGATGAGTGAAAGTTGTGTGTTAAAGTTTGAAATACTCATTCAGGTTTGTACAGATCACTAACCTCAAGTGTGAGCAACGGTAATAGCGATGCTTGACTTGGTAAACTGCTCTAATAACTTGCTGTGAAATGTAAATTCATTATCATTAGGTTCTTGAAAGTGTGTAATTTCCATTCAGAGATTCCTGAACCCAGCGCAGGAGCAGAATAATCGTTAGAAGATATTATGCGCATAAAGGCGAGAGGGAGAGAGTGGGATGTTAATTAGGGACTATGGGTTAATTCAACAGCATTAACAGGAGGTTTTGTTTGGGCTATGCGGTATAAGGGCAGACTGAATATGAGACACCATAGATTAATAATCATAAGTCATGCACACAGACATATTACCATGATGTTGCTATGCAGTTGCTAGGGTTGTTGCTTGCCTAAGCCACTTCTAGTCCAGCTATGGCCATGTAAACAACACTTCTAGTCCAGCTATGGCCATGTAAACAAATAAAGCTGACTTGACTTGACTTAAACACTGTAAAGTTCCAGGAGTGACAGCCAAATTTAAATACAGGAGTGAATCCCCTACATAGCTATGCTCTGGTTTATTGCGTGTTTTATTACAGTGACCAAATTAACTCACTGTGTTCGGCAATCTTAATTAAACCACCGTCATGTTTTGGTTATATTTGGAAGGCTGCTTCACAGTGTATGCTCTTGAAGGGTTGCCATGTCCACTTATTATAAGCAGTGCTTATTAGTGTTTTCAGGCTGCTTGTTTGGTCTCAGATCATAAAGCAATCCAGTTTATGGAGTTAATAATGTAGGCAGGTGCAGGTTTGCTATATTTTGAAGAAAGAAAGACAAACATTTTGGATGACATAGGGGTGAACAAATTATCAGGAAATATTTAAATGGACCGTGTGAACTTTAAAAGCGTCAGCAAGCGGTGTTTGAGTAACAAACAAAACACAGTAGGCAGTGAAATTGCTGCATTTGTGACTATACTTGCATATGGGATGTGATGGTACATTGGTATATACAGTATCTCACACCCCTCACATTTTTGTAAATATTTTATTATATCTTTTCATATGACAACACTGAAATGACACTTTGCTACAATGTAAAGTAGTGAGTGTACAGCTTGTATAACAGTGTAAATTTGCTGTCCCCTCAAAATAACCCAACACGCAGCCATTAATGTCTAAACTGCTGGCCACAAAAGTGAGTACACCCCTAAGTGAAAATGTCCAAACTTGGCCCAATTAGCTATTTCTCTTCCCAGTGTCATGTGTTACAAGGTCTCAGTTGTGAATGGGGAGCAGGTGTGTTAAATTTGGTGTTATCACTCTCACTCTCTCATACTGGTCACTGGAAGTTCAACATGGCACCTCATGGCAAAGAACTCAATGAGGATCTGAAAAAAAGAAAGCCTATTCTAAAGATGATGCACAAGAAACTCAGCAAACAGTTTGCTGAAGACAAGCATTCTAAGGACATGGATGACTGTCAAGCGTGTGTGGCGGCAACCAGTTGAGGAGTACAAAGACAAGTGTATCTTGCCTACAGTCAAGCATGGTGGTGGGAGTGTCATGGTCTGGGGCTGCATAAGTGCTGCTGGCACTAGGGAGCTACAGTTCATTGAGGGAACCATGAATGCCAACCTGTACTGGCCACAGACTGGGCAGCAGGGCAGTATTCCAACATGATAACGACCCTAGACACACCTCCAAGACGACCACTGCCTTGCTAATAAAGCTGAGGGTAAAGGTGATGGACTGGCCAAGCATGTCTCCAGACCTAAACCCTACTGAGCATTTGTGGGGCATCTTCAAACAGAAGGTGGAGGAGCGCAAGGTCTCTAACATTCACCAGTTATGCAATGTCAACATGGAGGAGTGGAAGAGGACTCCAGTTTCAACCTGTGAAATTCTGACATTAATGCACTGGTACATTATGTGATGTCAGTTTTATGTCAATATTTTTAATGTCCTTTTTAGTTGTTTAGTTCAATGTTGTCAGGTAGAAGAATCTTTATTTACATAATCTGTAATCTGTCAATTAGTTTTTACACTTCACAGTGAGATCTAATCATTGTTTAATATTGACCAGACAACATTTTAATCAAATGTCCACTTAATCTTTACCACAGAAATGCTACAGCCACTGTATTTTCTTATAATCGAGTACTCTGATTGAATCGAGGAATCATGACAGCCCTAACTGTAACATTAATTAATTTACTCTAGCAGAGTAGATATCAATAAAGCAATGCCACAATAAACTAAAATAGTATTAACATATGGGTAAATCAAGAGGTAATTCTGCTTTAAAAATAATACGTTCAAACACGGCCATAATATGCGCATGTTCAGAGACATGTTCAAATTTGTCTTCACGCATACTAATAAAAATTACACATTTACACAGCCAAAATGTATGCGTCTACATATTAAAAAAGAATCACATTCAAAATTCCCGCATTAACATGGATGAACAGTACATGTTGACACAGTCAAAATTCACACATTCTGTTTAAAGACTTTTGACCCAGTCTCTCTTCTGTACATTAACAAATAGTTGTTCATTTCAGTTCTGTACACTCTGAATAGAATTTCTGCAAATTTGGTTGTCACTGCCTGAATTTTATTGAGAGTCAATTCGGTTGCAGTATGTGGCTGTCACTCCTGTAAATGTCTGAAGTGTGTGTACAAAGCCAGATTAAGTGCTAAAAGGCAAATTGACAACCGAATTTAGCTGCTGTGTATATGTAGACTATATGACTCAGGTTCCTCTTTCATTGAGCAAGTTTAAAACTTAAGGTTAGTTATTTTTTTCAAGCAGTAATAGTCATGCAGGCTTTAGCAGACACTGCTAATTAAAGATGGCAGAGAAGAAGAGGAGTAAGTGGAGTAGAAAGGGAAAGAAAGCTGAGTGTGTCTGTCCTGGATCTGTCGCTGGCTTTAATGATGAAAAGCAGCATTAATCAGGTCTGTCCAACAGACGCAAGAGGAGAACTTCAGCTCCCCAAAATTAGCCCTTCTGCTAAAGCGCTGCCGCCCCGGACAGGAATACCCTGATCCACTTATTACCTCTCTCTCCTTCAAACCCTCTCCAGCTCAGCTTCAATGTTACTGTATGGCCCTCCGTCTCTCAGCCTTCTGGATGTTTCACTCTCTCTTATGAAAGCATTTAGTTTGATGTCGTTGAACTGCACATTCATTTCCTTTTGGAGCAAATTCAAGCTCCAGAAAAATCATGCAGTTCACTTTTACTTTATTGTCCTTTCTGATTAAAAGTGCTCATTTCTATTGCTAGGTTGTTGAGTGACTTTACCAGTACGTTGCTATGGAGTTGTTAAAATGATCTGAGTCATTATTAGCATGTTAGCAAAGAGTATATTGAATAGATGATGTGCTGTTGCTAAAGTGTTTATAGACCATTCTAAATGGTTTAAGCATGTTGTTGTGCTGTTGCTATGGCGTTGCTAAACTGTTGTTTGAGTGTCAGAGTGTTGCTGTGCAGTTGCTAGGGTCTTTGAAATAATGCTAAGGTGTTCTGAGTGACTTTTAGTACAGTATGTTGCTATTCTGTCGATAAAGTGTTCTAGGTTTTTGCCAACACATTTCTATGCAGTTGCTAGTAGTAGTACAGTATTTAGTATGGTTTTAGCATGTTGCTGTGTCTATGGCGTTTCTAAGCTGTTGTTTGAGTGTCAGTGTGTTGCTGTGCAGTTGTTAGGGTCTCTTTAAGAATTTTTCAATTTTTTTTTCAATGGTTTAATATGTTGCTCTGCTGTTGCTAGAGTATGAATGACTGTTGTGATTTTGCTTAGACGTTACTGTATTTAGTATGGGTTTAGCATGTTACTGTGCTGTTGCTATGGCATTACTAAGCTGTTGTTTGAATGTCAGAGTGTTGCTATGCAGTTGTTAGGGTCTTCGGATAATTTTTTTGGTTTCTTTTAAGGTTTAACATGTTGCTCTGTTGCTAGACTATGAATGGTTGTTGTGCTTTTGCTTAGGCGTTGCTAAGGTGTTCTGAGTGACTTTTAACACAGTAGCCTATGTTGCTATGCTATGCTATGTTTTTGCCAACACATTGCTATGCAGTTGCTAGAGCCTTTAGTAGTACAGTATATAGTATGGTTTTAGCATGTTGCTATGCTGTTGCTATGGAGTTGCTAAGCTGTTGCTTGAGTGTCAGAGTGTTGCTGTGCAGTTGTTAGGGTGTCTGGAAGAATTTTTAGATTGTTTAAATGGTTTAATATGTTGCTCTGCTGTTTCTAGAGTATGAATGGTTGTTGTGCTTTTGCCTAGGCATTGCTATGCAGTTGCTAAGGTGTTCTGAGTGACTTTTAGTACAGTATGTTGGTATGCTGTTGATAGAGTGTTCCATGTTTTTGCCAACACATTGCTATGCAGTTGCTAGGGCCTTTAGTAGTACAGTATTTAGAATGGTTTTAGCTGTTGCTATGGCGTGACTAAGCTGTTGTTTGAGTGTGAGAGTGTTGCTGTGCAGTTGTTAGGGTCTTTAGAATATTTTTTGGGATTTTTAATGATTTAATTTGTTGCTCTCCTATTGCTGGAGTATGAATGGTTGTTGTGCTGTTGCTTGGGCATTGATATGCAGTTGATAGAGTGTTCTAGGTTTTGCCAACACATTGCTATGCATGGAATGGTTTTAGCATGTTGCTATTCTGTTGCTATTGTGTTGCTAAGCTGTTTTATGAGTGTCAGTGTTGCTGTGCAGTTGCTAGGGTTTTTGGAATACTTTTTAGGATTTTTAATGGTTTAATATGTTTATCTGCTGTTGCTAGAGTATGAATGGTTGTTGTGATGTTGCTTAGGCATTGCAATGCAGTTGCTAAGGTGTTCTGAGTGACTCTTATTACAGTATGTTGCTATGCTGTTGATAGAGTGTTCCAGGTTTTTGCCAACACATTGCTATGCAGTTGTTAAGGCCTTTAATAGTACAGTATTTAGAACAGTGTTAACATGTGGCTGTTCTGTTGCTATGGCATTGCTAAGTTGTTGATTGAGCGTCAGAGTGTTGCTATGCAGTTGCTATGGTCTTTAGAATATATTTTTTAGGATTTTTTAATGGTTTAATATGTTGCTCTGCTATTGCTTTAATATGAATGGTTGTTGTGCTGTTGATTGGGTGTTGCTATAGAGTTGCTAAGGTGTTCTGAGCGACTTTTGGTGCAGTATGTTGCTATGCCGTTGCTTGAGTGTCAGAGTGTTGCTGTGCAGTTGCTAGGGTCTTTGGAATAATTTTTAGGATTGTTAATGGTTTAGTGAAAGTGACGACACGTGAGGCCAAGTATGGTGACCCATACTAGGAATTTGTGCTCTGCATTTAACCCATCCAAGTGCACACACACAGTAGTGAACACACACACACACACACACACACACACACACACACACTGTGAACATACACCCGGAGCAGTGGGCAGCCATTGCATTGCTGCGGCGCCCGGGGAGCAGTTGGGGGTTCGGTGCCTTGCTCAAGGGTCTCACCTCAGTCGTGGTATTGACAATGGAGAGAGCGCTGGATATTCACTCCCTCCACCATCAATCCCTGCCGGACCTGGGACTCGAACTCGCAACCTCTTGGTTACAAGTCAGACTCCCTAACCATTAGGCCACGGCTGCCATTCATGAGTATGAATGGTTTAATATGTTGCTCTGCTATTGCTGGAGTATGAATGGTTGTTGTGCTGTTGCTAGGGCATTGCTATGCAGTTGCTAAGGTGTTCTGAGTGACTTTTAGTACCGTATGTTGCTAGGGCCTTGATAGTGTGTTCCAGGTTTTTGCTAACACATTGCTATGCAGTTGCTAGGGCCTTTAGGAGTATTAGGAATGGTTTTAGCATGCTGTTTTGCAGTTGCTATGGTGTTGCTAAGCTGTTGTTTGAGTGTTTTATGTTTTTGCCAGAGTGTTGCTGTTCAGTTGCTAATGTCTTTAAAACAATTCTAAGGATTTTTTAATGGTGTAACATGTAGTTCAGCAGTTGCTAAGGTGTTCTAAGTGATTCCCAGGACATTGCTATTCAGCTGCAAAGGTGTTCTGATTGGCTTTGGTTTTATAAATGCAGATAGGACCAGAACTGTGTTTTTTATTCTACACCAGGCTACTTTATAAATGTCATAAAAATATATTTAAATAGAAAACACTTGTTTTCTGCAATGTAGTACTACAATACGTCAACAACTGCCTAATTTGTTTCTATTGTTGTTTTTTTTTTCTAAGCAGATTCTGGATAAACACTTGAGACTAAGTTGGTTTCTACCTGGCAGACTGCCTTTGTTAATGGTTATGACTATTAGTCCACACTAGACCAGCATCAAGCCAGCTCTGCTGTTGCAAAACCAGACTGACCTGGTTTTTCCACCAGGGTAAGTTCTAACATTCTCCATTCAGAACATCTTACTCTGAATTTCTGATGTGCCAGGTTTTGTGATGTTTGAGTCATCCTCTTATAATCATAACAGTGTGAATGGTGTGTAAATGGAGTGATGGTAACGATACTGATAAGACTGTGTGTCACAGCTGTGGACAACCAGCAGTCACTGTTCGCACACAAAAGAGCTGACAGCATCGATTCCATATCGATCTAGATGGCACACATCACAACTGTGACTTCTCTCTTAGAGAGAGATAGAGAGAAAGAGTGAGGGTGAGAGAAAAGAGATGCCAAAGGCAGATAATGATGCTGAAGAGATGCTTGGGGAAGTTGAACGGTGGAGAGAGATGGAAAGAGGGAATTGAAGACATAAGGAAACAAAATGAACTGCTTTTTCAGTCTATAAATCTGCCTCTCTCTCTTTCTCTCTCTCGGTTGGTTAGTCATGAATTGAGAGAGGCAGTTTATGGGTGAGAATGATTTGTGAGATGAGAATATATTGACAGCACTACACATATAGTAGTAGTATTTCTTTCTTTCTTTTTTTGAAGTGATGCTTTTGAAAATTATTTTCATTTGTTTGTTTGTAATGGATTTGCGAATCAGATTATAAACAAAGAATTAGCTGACTATTGTGTGAATAATATGTAAATATGTAATTATTAAAAAAAAAAAAAAAGTTACTGTAGTCTGATTGTGAGTATTTTAAAATATAATTTAATCTGATTACAAGTACTTACATTTTGCAATCTGATTACCTAATCCAGAATTGACTATTACTATATCACAACTATAACTTACTTGTGTCTGTTTTTATTTCATATAAGGGTTTCTGTAAAAAAAAAGTGAGACTAAATTGATTTCTGCCAGAGATCACAATATGAACTCAATCATTTCTCATCAAATTCTCCCAAGATCTGATGATCTGAGGTGCTCTCCACAATAAGTTCATGGTTCTACACTTAATACTGAATGAAATACTCATTTATGTCTGTTTTTACTTCTTCCAAGAAATTTCTTGAGGAAAACCTGAAGACAGTGTTTTTGAGACCACATTGGACCAGCAACAAACCATCTCGTTTTTCCATTTGGGTAAGTGTTTGATAGTCTCCCAATCAATGAATCAATGATTCAGGATATTTATTAATTTTTTTGAACTGGTTAATTTATTCAAATCATCCAAGTTGAAAGAATTGCAACTTTTGCAATTCTTCTTTCTTGCTCTCTGCGCAGCAAGAAACTTGCAAAGTGTTTGTTTCGCAAAGTCTTATTGGATATTATTCTTCTCTATTTCTTATAACTTAACATTAAACACTCCTGTTCCGCACACAAGCTATTTTTTTTTTCCTAAACTGCCGCCGCACCACTTTTCAAAGAAAACAAAAGCTAGTGCTGATTCATTCACAGAACTAATGCAAAGCTTATGTCGCGGCACGTACATTAGCCCACACAAGAGACCAACCCTCAGATGGGAGTATAAAAGGTGGGCTGATTCATATTTGCAGAGACATAAAGGTAGATGAATGACCTCTCCTCGTCGGCAGTAAATTAGCGAGAACGCGATCGCTAACAGAGGAAAGCGGCGTCTAGTATAACGGTTATAAATGGTCCTGCTGGGTGCTCGGTTAAGACTCATTAAGTTGTTTTTCCCTTGCCTACGGACCACTGAAAGATGTGGAGAGTGGAAGTTTTAGCGTGGTTGTACGCCTCTCCGCAGACTCGGTATTAATGAGAGGCGGGCGGCTGTGTTATTGGCCGGACAGCTATGCTAACTGCAGGTTGGCTTCAGTCGGGAGCTCATGAGCGGAGCAATTAGGTGCTAAGTGTAAAAGACAGGAGGGGATGAAATCAGTTCAGCTAGACTGTGCATGAGGCCCTTTTCTGTAAATTGGAGGTAATAGCCAGATGGAGAAAAAGGTACTGCACTAAGGGTGTTTCGTTCTAACAAACCTGTAAGTCCTCAACTGGAGGAAGAATGTTGGAGGATCTGAGAAAGGTGTTGTGAATGTCTGGACCATCAGATGGTACAAGAGGAAGTTTCTTCACTTTAGAGTGTGTATGAACAGCATTGGACAGTAGCAATGCAATTTTCTCAGTATCAAAGTGGGTTGTAAATAATGGGAGCATTTTAATATAAAATAAACACTATTCATAAAAAAATGTGAAATTTGCAATCAACAAAATAAGCCATTGTGTTTGCCAGGACTTTACACTCTTTAAAAAAAAAGGCTCTTTATTGGCATTGATGGTTCCGTGAAGAACCTTGAACATCCATGGAACCTTTAAAATGCAGCAAATGTTCTTTTCAGCGAAAAAAGTTAGATTTTTAACATTTTATTTTCAAAATGCTTCTTTTAAAAACTGTTAACTGAAAGAATCTTTGGGGAACCAAAGATTCTTGGTTCTTCTATGGCATCTCTGCAAAACCATAATTTTGGAACCTTTATTTTTAAAAGTGTACTGTAAAAAAAAAAAGTTGCAACATATTACAATGTTTTAGGGTTTACAGATTGAACCTAAATTAACTATATATATATAAAAAAATGGTTGTACCTTTATAATATGACTTGTTCGGTTTCAGTTTAAACCATAGTTGTTGTTTTTTTTTGGTACATTTTGCTGTAAAATTACATTAAATATCTCATGTCCCAATGATCTCTTAAGAGTTTTCACCATATATAGTAAGAGAACGTACCATTAGCCAATTAACAGGAACTTACCGTACCATTTTACTGTTAAAATTATGCTATTTTGTGGATGGTGTATATAGTATAGATAGATAGATAGATAGATAGATAGATAGATAGATTTGACTAAATAATTAAACTAAGACTAGTCATTTTCATTTTAAATAAAGCTAAAATTAAACAAAACAAAACATTAGATGAAAAACATCAACTTAAAAAAAAAACATAAATTAAAATTAGAAATGTTGAAACTAACTAAAAATATGTTTAATTTGATTAAATTACTAAAATGATTAAAAATGAAAATTAAAGCTACATAGAAATACAGTATTTAAAAAAATATAATAGGAATATCAAAAGCACATAAAATAATAAAAATGTAGATGACACACAGATTTACTGTTAGAATTCAGCTGTGATTTACTGTGAGTATTCTATTAAGCAGTAGCGTTAATGGCACGTTATCCTGGCAATATTCTATCAGTTAAACTGTGTCTGTTATTTCAGCCGTTTAGAGTGAACCAACCTCATCTCATGATGAAAACGTATCTGTGGGAATGTTTTCGCAAGACATGAAATACAAACCAATGAGTACATATCACTGCAGTTTCCAACAGAATAAACACTAGAGGCGGTAAAACAGCGTAAGCACTTTTAATCGAAAAACAAGCTAAAACGGCATGCTTCAGTTAAATTTTTATTCCACAGAGTGGCGCTAAAAGATTAAATGTTTTATGTGACGCTGGATTTGTACGTGTCACAGCAGTTCTGACTTGAAATGTCCGTTGAATGGCGCTATAACTCTGTGACTATTTAAACTAATGTACCGTCTGCACTACACCTAAACCAAATCTGATAGTGTGAACAAAAGCTAATTTGACATAAAAGCACAATCATGCCGTTTTAGCTTGTTTTCCAATCTCTCATCTTTAGCTCTTTCATCATGTTTTTCACGAGATTCGTACCCAAGGATTCCACATCCTAAGTCCAATTCTGTGTCAGCTGAGCTATCAAGCAAGCTTATTATGTCTGGTGTTGGGCCCATTTTCAACCCCCTGCCAAATGATTAACCCCTTTGGTTGAAATCGCTACATGATTGCCTAATCCTAACCCTACACCTAATTCTAAACCTACCGATACTAGGGGGGAAGTATTCTGGAGGGGGTCAACACTGGAAAGTAAAACATATGGAGCTGTAATCATAACGGTGTATAAAAATGATTACAAGTGCTTGCTGTTTTACTGTTGGTAACTGCAGTGATATGTACTTATTGGTATGTATTTCGCGTCTTGCAAAAAAGTTCCGACAGGTATGTTTTCGTCATGAAATCAGGTAGGAATAAAGCTGGTTTTTAGAGTCTCGAGGAGCCCTCAGGCTTTGCTGATTAATTGCTAACAGCTCCTCCTTTACCAACTTTTTTCGCTCTGGCGATCATGCCTTAGAGGGCCAGATCCTCATCAACACCATGAGGTCCAGCTGTCATGACACAACCAGCCATTTACCATGTTTACCAACTGCTTTATACAGATTGGCACATGGCACATGTCAGTTTGTTTAGGCAACTCGATGTTGGAAGGTTTGGTCCAAAATGCTGCTTATTCTGAACAAGAAACTGACCTTAGACTTAGCAACTAATCTTTTACCTGTATATCTGACTGGCATGTAATACTATATATGTATTTTTTATTTGATTCACAATAGATAGATAGATAGATAGATAGATATTAAGTTTTGTGAACCAGAAGAACTGGATGAACCAGTATTACCAGTAAATTCATCTTCCTGTCATTTCAATTGAACTTCCTTTGTTCTGTGGCCAATTCGATTCAAATTCACACTCATTAAATAAAAAGGAACCAGTTATTAAATTCTGAATTGTGCCCAACCTTGGCTCATGAATCCCTTATTTAAATTCTAAGATGTTATACCATGTCTCGAACAGAACTGAAATGTTTTTTGAGGACGAGGCCTAACAAACTTTTTCAAATACTAGTTCTTCCTCAAGAAAGTTCAGAAGGTCTAAACTTACCAAATATTGCGTAAAGCTAGTAAATCAGATTTGAGTGTGGCATTTTGAGGAGACTTTTGCCATTTCCTAGTGCAGTGTTCATCAGAGACCCATGACAGCTTACCTGAGACTGAACTTCCACATCAGATACTGATCTGTTGACACCGAGAAAGCTTCTTAAAGCTGTTTATCTTGGTTAAAACTGCTACTTCAACTGTCTAGTTTACCTGTAAGTGGACTGAGATCTGACAGGAAATCTCTTTTTCTTTCCTACCTTCCCGCGAACACGCACACATTTTGCTGGTGTGCTTATTTTGAGAAAAAGGAAATCGAATGTTTGACCTCAAGCGGAGTTCAATAGCCACGTTGTTAATTTAAAAATGCATTTCACTTAATTTCCATTGAATATTCCTTCCTTGATTTAGACAAAACCCTTCTGGGTCCTGAACTTGAACGCGTCGTAAAACATAACAAACGCTCAGACTGTTGAGGACTGTTGAGATGAATACCGTTCCATCATTACTGACTTAACCTCATATTACGCACCTCATTCACACTGAGAGTCTCCTTGGGTTTCTGCAATGAAAGTGATTCCAAAGAGGTGAGAGTGCAGATGGAGAGAGCGGGAGAGATGAAGTGAACCTGGGTCAGGGATGTGATTGGACCGTCATGATCCGGAGCAGCTGTGTCAGGACGTGTGATGCAAGCTGCCAAAGATTTTGCACAAGGAAACAGATGAAAGTCCTGATCTCACCGCAGTTCTCCACACTTGTGTACGATATTTCCCAATCTATAAGTCTGCTGTCTCTTTCTGCTGGTGGATAGACAATGACTGATATATGTCAGTCAGAATGTGCCTGGATAACAGGACTGTGCACAATTCAGAGCTGAATTAATAATGTCTTTTGAATTAAAAATTCAGTTGAATCAGAAATAATGGACTAAAATTTATGTAACTGCAATACGTGTCAGTTTTAACTAGAAAATCAAAGTATGTCACGACAGATTTAGAATGTTGGTTCGACTGAAATATTCCAATGGCATTTTGGAACATTTTAAAATTTAGGGATTTTGTATGATTGACTAGGCTTGTGAATATTTCATCTGCACCATAACTTTCATTGTATTACTGTAAATTTTATTTCATTTCATTCTAATTAATCATATCATATTATGTCTTGTGGTTAGTTCAAATTCCTGAATTAAAAGAGAGGCAGTTCTAAAGTTTTGACATTTGCGTGACCCTGCTTGAAAGACTAACACTGACGTACAACTACTGACTAATAATTCTTTTATTATTTGTATAACAGCTTGTTTTTTCACTGTGTTGGTGGAGGTGTAGCAAAAAGACGTCACAGGTGAGTCTTGAATACTTTGCTGGCCTTGGCATCAGTACATCTATTTATTTCACAAAATGCCAAGATAAATCTTACTTTTCTCAAATTTTCCATGTCTTAACTTTCTGTGTGTGACCTAGGAATTAGAAACCAAGAATGCTGGCAACCAAACAGTTTCGGGTTCCCATTGCCTTTCATATTTTTTTTTTTTTTTTACCTTACTATGGAAGTCAAAAGAGACCATAATACTGTTTGTGTCACGGAATGTACTTTTTTAACTGGTTAGTTCACTCAAAAATGAAAATTTTGTGATTAATTACTTACTTTCATGTCTTTCCAAACCTGTAAGACCTTCATTCAGTTAATATTTTTGCTCAAATTCAAGAGACCCTTCATAGAAAAAAAATTGTTCAATTAAAATTTTATGAGGTTACGAGAATACTTTCTGTGTGCAAAAACAAAAACAAAAAAAAACAACAACTTTATTCAACAATTCTTCTCATCTGTATTAGTACCAAGAGTTGTTGAATAAAGTTTTTTTTTTTTTTTTGGGTGAACTATCCATTAAGAGTATTTAAGGCAAAAATGTAATTGTTTAGACTTCAAATATGCAGTTTGTTAATAAAGATAGTGTTAGTTAATAAAGATTTGGGCTCCAGGGCATCAGCAGCTGCTCAGCGCTCATGAACCCACTGAGAGCAGCCTTATCTCATTTTGTTGTTTATGAAATATTTTTATTCAATAAATAATATTTTTAATAAATTATAGTAGTATTTAATAATAATATTTAATACTGAGGAAAAGGTGTGTGTGTTTTCATGATGGTGAATTTAGTTACATTATTTCACTATTAGATGGCGACAAGAAACTTTTTTTTATGAGTGAGTCCACAGTAAAGACTTTTATATTGAAAGAGACTGAAACAGGGATGTAAAGGAAGTTATTTTTATTTTCAACAGCTTGTAGCCAACAAATGCACTGAGCAGCGCTGTCATCAAAAATCACCCTTAACAGATGAAAGGATATTATGACAAAGATATTGCTTTCCTCAGTGGACGTTCAAAATGTTTTATTGTGAATATGAGATTAATCTGAAGAATGAATGCTGTCTCAGATGCAGGTATTCGCACTCGCTCAGTCCGTCTCTTTACATAATACAGGGAGTGTTTAATACAGTAATAGAATAAGCTTTCAATTAAGCAACTCAACATTTATTCATTAGTTCTAAAGTAACGTTAGTTCTAAAGTAACAGAGGCTTGTGTTCAGCTGTTAAACTATCAATTTGAGATTAAATCCATGGTGTAAGGAAGTAGTTCTGCACAAAAGAAGTTTTTTAAAGACACTCCATTGTTGTTTCTTATGTATTTACTGTGATTACCTGTGGTCTCGTGCCTACAGCCAATCACAGCTGTGCCGATATACAGCCATATCTCACAGCTACGAGTGTGATATTGCTCATATATAATACAGCGAGTGTTTAATACAGTAATGCAATAAGCTTTCAATTAAGAAACTCAACATTTATTTGTTACTAGTTATGTAAGTGACATTTTTGAATTAGTAATGGAGGCTTGGGCTCAGCTGTTAAATTGTCAAACTGAGATTTGAATCTGTGGCGGAAGGAAGTAGTTTTGCAAAAAGAGAGTTTTTAAAGACACCTGTCATTGTTTCTTATGTATTTACACACTTGCGCCTTTAAACTGTTGCATAAATGCAATATCACACTCGCTGCCATGAGATATGGCTGTATGTCGGCACGTTGTGATTCGGACGTAGACACGAGGCCATATCGAGATACTCAATGTTTTTTCGTTACTAGTTCTGAAGTGACGTTTTCAAATTAGTAATGGAGGCTTGGGCTCAGCTGTTAAACTGTCAAATTGACATTTGAATCCGTGGCGGAAGGAAGTAGTTCTACACAAAAGTAGGTTTTTAAAGACAGTTTTTACTCTGTTGTTGTTTCTTATGTATTTACACACCTGTGACGTCAAACTGTTGTATAAATGCAATATCACACTTGTAGCCGTGAGATATGGCTGTATATCGGCACGCTGTGATTATCTACAGCCGAATCACAGCAGTGCCAATATACAGATATATCTCATGGCTGTGTGATATTGCTCATACAGTACAAGAAGAACAAAATACACAAAATGTAATCATTTAAACCTATAACGTGTGTCCTTTTAATTTTGTTTTACATTAGAACTAAAGCTGTTTTTTTAATACATGATTTGGTTGGATTTTTTCATGTTTATTATAAACAAAAAAATGTCAAGTAAATGTATTTATTACTATATCTGAATGTGTTCTAGGTTCTTACATCTCCTGCATCCTTCAAATGTGTCACAATATGGCCAACATATCCAGGGCTTCAAAAAATACTTTGAATGAAGGTTAAAATGGCTGTTGAATGATATTTTGGTGGTGCACTTGAAAATGAAGGTATGTGAGATTCAGTAAATCATATTGTTGCTATATTGTGGGCTTTTAATTCCAGAGAGCATTTAAGATGTGAAGCAAGCGATTCAGCATTTTCTAATTAAAACCCAATTAGGTGTAATTAGCGAGAGCACTTCCTGACCGCCTTAGCTGTAGTGTGTGTGAACGGAGCGGCTGGCATCATTTGTCAGTGTTTGTATGTGTCCTCCTCCTCCTTCAGGGATACTGACACTCTCTCTTTAAACGGCCGTATCGATCGCATATCTGGTCTGTGTCTGTGCCTGCATCTCCCGAGGATAACCTCAGTAAATTTTTCGGACTAGTCTCTCATTCTCTCGCTCTCTCTAGCTCGGTCCCTCCGAGTAACGCATGAAAGGAGATAGAAATCTGTCCTTTCAGACACTCTCTCTCCAGATTGACGGGCAGCTCTTCATGTCCGCGCCAGCCAATCCTGACACCCGTGATGAATGGAGGGTCCAATCGGGGGACGTGACCCTGCGCCTCTTCATCCTGCCTCGCTTTTCACCCGGATGGTTTGGTGGAACGGAAGAAAAGCTAGGCTCCTGTGGCCAGCGCGGGTGGTTAGAGCCGTTCTTCTGTAGTTCCTCTGAGCTTTGGGTTGAACGGAAGCGTGTAACTGGGGGTTTTTATACCTACATAAAAGGTGGGAGAACAAAGAAAGAGAATAAAGCTGAAGTAAGAGTAGGTATCCAAAAAATAAGGCCTGAAAGGAAAATGTTGGGAGCTGATGGTGAGATGATGATAAGTGGGTTCCTATTCAGAAAAACACGCTGAGATACCTCTTCTCTAAAAGATAGTATTCAGACATCTAAGTCAGCATTAAAATGCAAATATAACCTCAAAAGTGACTGATTAGATATGCTTTACATATAGGATTAGGCAGCGTCTTATTCATTCATAAGTAGCATATACTGTAGGCATAAATTCATACTAATAGATCTCCTTGTTAAATTAATATTATTATTTTTATTTATTTATTAAATTTTATCAGTATGTAATCCAATGAAACATCCCAGGAAGAATACAAATGCATAGAGAACATTTTTTCTTTAAATGAAAACAATGTTAATATTATTATTGTTGTTATTATTATTATTATTATTAAATGTCATTTTCAAACTTTAGTAGAAATATTTTATCTCAAATATTAATAAATAATAATCTATGTATTTTCAAATACAAAAGTGTGAAAAAAATATATTTTATGTTATTGTAGCTATATATATATATATATATATATATATATATATAAAATATTAAGTGTGTGTGTGTGTTTATAATACTGCAGGGCAACAAAAAAAACTAAAACCATTATATATATACTGTTAACTGAAAGTAAAAGTTTCTTCTTTTGATTTAGTTTAAATTGATAGTTAATTAAATTAACTAAAACTTAAAAACATAGAAAAACTTCAAACAAAGGTATAAACATATTAAAAAAAAAAAAAAAAAAAAAACAAACAAAAAAAAATTACAAAAATGTTAAATATTACAAAAAAAAAATGCTGTTGTATGCTTAGGGATTCTTTTAGTTTTAAACTGTGTGTGTTATATTAATGTTTACATATATGTATTTTTACAAAATACAAATACAAACTATATTAAATATATATATATATATATATATATATATATATATATTTAATTAATTAAAAAGTGTAAACTATTTTATTTTATTTTGTTATTAAATATCTGTTTCAAACCCTAAGAAAAGATATTCTTTTAAAATAAATATTATATTTATTTATTCCTTAATCAACTAAAATGTATGTATAAAGTACTTTTTATTGAATAATCAAGTAATAATAATAACCATAAGTTGGTTTAAGCTGTTCTTTTCAGATATGATGGCATAAGTTGCTGTCTGCGTAGGTTGCTCACTAGGGTTGAGAACAGAGCTTTAGTCTCATGCAGATGTGACCCAATTCAGACCGGCAGAATGATGAGAGCAAAAGAGGGACAGATGAAAGAAAAGATAGGAGAATCAAAGTGTTTGATTCTGAAACAAACACATAATATAACTGTCAGATATGCCTTATTCATTCATCCGCTCTCTCTACTCTCATCCGTTCTCTCTCAAAAAAAAAAAGGTACAAAAGCTGTGGCTTTTCCCTGTTAAGAGGTACTAATATGAACCATTTAGGTACTCATTTGTACAAGTTATTGGTACTAATATGTACATTTAAGATACTATTTAGAAGTACATAAGGTGCAAATGTGTGAATTTTTAATGGATATTGTTTCAGTGACAGCTTTTGTACCTTTTTTCTGTGAGTGTACATGGGACACTTTTGAGGACCAAAATAAGGCTTGACCTAGTATATACTCAAGTGAGTTTAAAATAAAACAATAAAAACTGATATTCTGCTGCCTAGATATGACTCATACTGTACATCTATGGTATTTTTTGCCCCATTTTATCTTAAGCTAAGCTCGGTTGCTTAGAAAAGTATTGGCACACTTCAACAAATCCCATTATTTGAGGTATCATTCATGTCTGGAGGAAGAGTTATGCGCCAAATTTTTTATAATACTTACTGCAGGGCAGGATTGTTATAGTTAACTAAAACATTATATATACTGTTAACTGAAACTAAAAGTTTCTTTTTTTTTTATTTAGTTTCAATTGATAGTTAATTAAATTAACTAAAACTGTAAAACATAGAAAAACTTAAAACAAAGGAATAAACATAAAAAAAAATAAATACAAAAATGTTAAATATTAGAAAAAAAAATCTGTTGTATGCTTAGGGATTTGTTTAGTTTAAAACTGAAAAAAAGAAAAAAAAAGAAATATTAAAAAAGAATGTATAGAAACACAACAAAATTACACAAATATTAAATGAAAATGAAATGGACTAATACTAACACTGAATTAAAAAAATTGAAAAAAAAGAGGAAATGACATTTGAAATTGAGAGAAAAAAAAAACAAACAAAAAAAAACATAACAAAAGGAATATATCCCATACATATCCCAGCGATAGATAATGAATTGTATAGGACACAACTGTAATCAAAATTAAAATGAAAATTGAAAATATGAACAAAATTATTATTAAAAAATAAATTATGTACAGTCGTGATTCATTTAGTTTACTGTAATGGAATACAACTAAATTAAGAATTAAAAAAACCTTAAAAAGGAATGGACATATAAATGTAAAAAAGCCAACAACAACAACAAAATTACACATTTTTAACCAAATTAAAAATTAATATGGAGAATATTAACAACAATATTAATTCAAAAATAAAACAGTTTTTTGGTAATGGATTTGTTTAATTTAACCTAATGAATTAAAACTAAAACTGAAATAAAAACATATAAAAAAGGAATAGACATACTAAAAAGAAAATATTTTAAAAAACAAAACAAAATTATAAAAGGTTTTACCAAAATTTAAATTAAGACGGAAAGTACAGATGTATGTTTATTAGTTTATTATTTTAATGTAATGGACTGAAACTAAAACTGAAAAAGGGGAAAAAAAGGAATAGACTTAAAAAATAAAATAAAATTAAAAACACAACAAAATTACATACATTTTGACCAAAATTAAAATGGAAAATATGAACAAAAATATTAATAAAAAATAAATGTTGTACGGTTAAGAATTAGTTTACATTAGTGTATTGGAATACAAATTAAAACTGAAATAAAAATTGGTTAGTTAAAAAAGGTTTTTTTTTTTTTAACTAAAATTACAATAAAACTAAACTAAGAATACAAAATTAAATTGAAAACTGATAAATGAACAATGCTGTAGAGTTAGAGATTTTGATGAGCAATATATTTGAATAGTTGCTCACTGATTTGTTTGTTTTTGTTCGTTTAATTACAGTAATTCCATCATTATATGAATGCAGAATTAGTTTAATAAAGTTTCTCTTAGTCACTCCATATAAGTTTTTGTGGTTGCACCCGACCTCTAGTTCTAATTTCATCCGTCTGTGTGTCTGTTGTGCTTCCCTTCGGACGTGAATTTTTACTGACAGAAACTGAGATTTCGTCTGTTATTCCTTTCATTATCCTTGTCTCTCTGGTTTCATTCTGACTCAGCTTTCATTGGCTGAAAATTAATAAATTCATATTTCACTCTTGATAACCTTCCAAAGACCCCAGAGTCATTAGACATTTTCCCAGCATTCCCTCTTTTTCCTCTTCTTCTTCTGCTCGTCAGTCGGCTTTCATCCGAGGCTGATGAAGAAGACCGTCTCCGCAGCTTTGAAGGGTCTCTGGTTTCTCCTTCGCCGCTTTCCAGAAATGCTCCGACTAATAATCGCTCGCTCCTGCTTGACTTTCACCAGCTGATCCGGCATCCCGGTTCACGGAGTGACGTGCCCTCTATTTTGATGTGTCAGGCTAATACATGCGGCCCATTTGTCTTAGTTAATTGGGGCAGAGCGGAGCATTGTGGGTAATTCTCCTGTGTCTGTACTGTCTTCACCTCTCCTCCTTTTCTGTTTAAAACGGTCTGAGTGTTTCATAATTCACGCCTCAGGAGAACCGAACTCTGAGCTCAGAGCCGAATCAAAAGCTTTTTCTACCTCTTCTATTTCCATTCATCTGCTCTGGCATTACTCTCGATGACTGGTGCGTTCTGAAGAGAGAGCAGAAACGCACTCCATGCGCAGTCTCATTATAAATGTATGCATTTTTGCATTACTTTGGCGTTAAAAAAACTCGGTAGTGAAGGTTGAAGTTTCCTGTTGCATTATTGTTCAAGTAGATAGTTGTAAATACAGTTGAGGTCAAAAGTTTACATACACCTTGCAGAATCTGCAAAATGTCAATTATTTTTTCAAAGTAAGAGGGATCATACAAATGCATGCTGTTTTAAGATATAAGATATTTCACACAGAAGACGTTTACGTGAGAAAACAAGAGAACAATAAAAAATAATCGTTGAATTTATAAGAATGACCCAGTTCAAAAGTTAGCAAACACTTGATTCTTAATACTGTGTTGTTACCTGAATGATCCACAGCTGTTTTTTTTTTTTTTTTGTTTAGTGATGGCTGTTCATGAGTCCCTTGTTTGTCCTGAAGTTAAACTGCCTGCTGTTCTTCAGAAAAATCCTTCAGGTCCCACAGATTCTTTGGTTTTTCAGCATTTTTGTGTGTTTGAAGCCTTTCCAACAATGACTGTAAGATTTTGAGATCCATATTTTCACATTGAGGACATCTGAGGGACTCGCTACTATACGCAACTATTACAGAAGGTTCAAATGCTCACTGATACTTCAGAAAGAAAAATGATGCATTAAGAGCCGGGGTGAAAACTTTTGAATGAAGATGTGTACATTTTTCTTATTTTGCCTAAACATCATATATATATTTTTTCATTTAGTACTGCACTTCAGAAGCTACAGAAGATAGCTAATCCCAGAAGACAAAATAAGTTAAATTTACCATGATCTTCAAATTCCAAAAGATGCTTGATGCATCATTTTTCTTTCTAAAGCATCAACGAATGTTTGAGCCTTCTGTAATAGTTGCATATGAGTCCCTCAGTTGTCCTCAGTGTGAAAAGATGGAGCTCAGAATCATACAGTCATTGTTGGAAAGGGTTCAAATACACAGAAATGCTATGAATCAGGTAACAACACAGTATTAAGAATCAAGTGTATGTAAACTTTTGAACGAGGTAATTTTTTTAAAAATTCAAGTACTATTTGTTACGTTATGTGTGTTATGTTTTGTATTCTGTATTTGTTTCTATGTCTTATTTATTCTTGTTTTGTGTTAGATCGCTGCGGATTTGCCAGTTGTGGCATCGCCTATCAGCAGTTAATGGATCTCATCGGGCGGTCCTTTTAAAACGCCTCTTCCACTACCCAGAGAGGGGCTGGTGCGACTTTGGGCCGGTCGCGCTGTCCCTGACTCCGTCAGCCGCCAGACCAAAGATTATTGTTCATTCTTTAAAGATGTTCTAAATTATGTGGTCATTGTAGGAGAGACCTGCCCTTTTGTTTGAATTCGTTCTCTATGTTTTTGTAAGTGTAGTTAGGTAAGGTTTTTCTAATTTATTTTCTTATTTAATTTAAAGGTTATTTAGTGTGATTTATTTTCAGTTTGATTTTGTTTGTTGTTTTGGACCTTGGGTCTCTCTGAAGTCTATAAGAACCACTAAATGACTGTTTTTCCTCATCCTTTAAATAAATTCAAATAATCAATTTATGCTGTTTCGTTGTTTTCGTTTTATTTGGTCTGACGGCTTGATGAGAGTCGGTTTTTATTGCATCTTACCCCTAGCGGACGTAATAATTTTTCTCTTGTGGACTATATGTAAACGTATTTTATGTGAAATATCTTACTCAGGTCAGTACTAAATAAAAAATAGCATGCATTTTGTATGATCCCTCTTATATGCAGATTCTGCAAGGTGTATGTAAACTTTTGACCTCAACTGTACACAGACAATCTGACTGCAACTAATTTGCTGATTTCATAGATGGTTAAAGGAATAGTTCACCCTAAATACAAATAAGGCCATCCAAGATTTTGTTTATTCATCGCAGCTTATTTGAAGATATTTATCATTCCATCACTTGCTCACCATGGGATCCTCTGCAAATAAATGGGTGCCGTCAGAATAAGAGTCTAATAAAGTGATAAAAACATCACAATAATCCACAAGTACCACCACTTCAGTCCATCAGTTAACATCTTGTGAAGCGAAAAGCTGTGTGTTTGTGAGAAACAAAACCGTTATTAAGATGTTGCAATTTCAGACAGTTGCTTCTGGCTAAAATATCATATAATATAAATATCAATAAAATAAGAGTTTGTAATCCATAATATAATGCTTCCTCCAGTGAAAAAGTCATCTTGTCTAAATCGGGAGATAAATATGCACAGATCAAGCACCGTTTCCAAGCCAAAAAAGTTCAAAGCAAATATGTGGACGGATTTTGATGTGAGAGGACAACAGTGGATGGGCTTTTTCACTGGAAGAAACGTTATCATTATTTATGGACTTTTTAGAAACGCACAACTTTTCCTTTTTAAAAATATGTTAATTGGTGGACTGGAGTGGTGTGGAGTACTTGTGGATTATTGTGATGTTTTTATCAGCTGTTTGGACTTTTAATTCTGACTGCACCCATTCACTACAGAGGATCTATTGGTGAGCAAGTAATGCAATGCTACGTTTCCCCAAATCTGATGAAGAAACAAACTCATCTACATCTTGGATGGCCTGAGGGTGAGCACATTTTTAGCACATTTAAATGTTTGGCTAAACTATTCCTTTAAAGGACATCTTAATAATCTATTTGTGAAAGTTAAAGAAACTTTTTTTGGATAGGAACGGTTTTATGGATATTAAAGGTTCTTCATGGAGCCTTAAGTGTCG